>SSNP01000003.1:8278836-8320827 GCA_006937955.1 Pachypanchax playfairii | reverse complement strand
TTTATTCAGTGTCCCTGAAATGACCCAGTGAAGGTTTTTAGAACTAAATTCAACCACACAAACAGATTTTCATGCATTCAGGTTCAGTGTCACAGTCAACAAAGAGTAACTAATGAGCAAGAGTGTCCTTCTCAAAGTTAAACCAACAGCTTGTTAACTCAGAGCTCAACTAGAAGGCTGAAGAAATACATAATGAAAGCAAATTAATTTAAAATATCTCTAGAGATTTTTTCCCTTGTCATGTGGTGTCTGCAGCTGCTTTTTACCATGTGGGATGCTATTTTCCCTTTATTGTAAAACATAAGAATCTCTGTCACAATATTACAAATCCCTACATTAACTCTTCAGATAATAAAACATCTTTAAAAAAAAAAACAACTCTATTTTCATTTACATGATTTTTTTCTTTCTTCTTTCAGTTTCTTATGGGGATGATTGTGACAATATTGACTGACATCATCCATTTTGGGATCTATTACCCGCTCAATGACTTTGTGGCAGAGAGACGCTTCAGTGCAGGAATGGCTATCTTCAACCTGATAATTAAACCTGTTTCCTGTTTCTTTGTTTACCAAATGTACCGCGAACGAGGAGGAGATTACAACGTCAACTTTGGTAAGTGCTGCTCAATGTGTCAAATCCACTAAGAAGGGAAAATTACAGACTATCTAGGAGGATCTTAATTATGAAAAATGGATAACATTACAAATGAGAAAGCACTCAGAGCCAAACCGATCATTTCCTCATAACAGTTAAACATGAAACTAATAATCCTACATTCATTTTATCAACATTAATGGATTTCTGGACCATGAAAACAAACTCTGAGTATTTGGAATTAACTTGATATCATCATTAGTTCAATATTGAATCCACTCAGCATCGGAAATTAAACAAAAATAAATGTTTTGACTGGTTGTGATGGAAAATTGTTATTGGTATTTTTAAACTCTACATTGTGGAATCAGAATATCAAAAATAAATATACCAATTTTTGCTTTTCATATTGTTTGAATATTTTAAAAATGTTGGAATCACAAAAACAGCATATATTTAACAATGACTTGTATCTAACAGGAAATTGAATCCTCACCTTTAAATCCTGCTTGTGAAATGAAATTTAATTGATTTTACATCAAGTCTTTATTCGGGCTAAAGGAATGAATTTCCTCTTCTTGGATTTATGTAAATGTTGTTAAAAAAAAAACCAAAACCCAGGATTTTTCTCTTTTCTGGAAGTTTTCAACAGGCCAGACAAACTTAATGAGGTTCCCATGGCTCATCTTAATCACCCAGTTTCACAGCAAAATAAGCGAACAGCTACTTTTTAGAAATGTTTGTTCAGTTTTGTTGCTGTTTGGATGCCCTGAAACATCCACAGATGTAGCAAAAACATCTAGCTAATGTTCAGATTCTCCTGATGTCTAAAAAATATCTCTCAATCATAATACACAAGTAAAAATGGCAAATCTGAGATGTTTGTGTGGTGATCACAGTCCGACTTCTACACCCTCCCAAATCTAATATGAAGGCTGATGGTTAATTGTGGAAAAAGTCTGATGCGATAGAACAAAATGGAGATTGTTTTTAAACGCAAGTGCTGGATTTTAGTCAGTAAACATGATGCAGGACAGTTTTATTCATGAAATTATTTCCACAGTTGCAGTTTCATGGATTCCGAAATCTAAAAAAATGTCTTTGTATCAGATGAAATATTTGTCATTTGATGATGAAATGCCATTTGATATGACTTCTAGATGATGTAACTGCTACTAGCTTCTGTACAGGAAATGTTTGAGGTTCCCAACATAATGTATCTTCAGCTCCATGAAGAGATTCTGCACCAAACCACCAACAGATAATTCCACATTTCACTAACTTGTTACAGTGACATGACTTTTACACTGAAATATCTGAGCTGCAGTTTGGCTGAAAAACCCCTCACCCCACGAGTTTTCATAACATCAATGAGTCACCCTGGCCACGAGATGATACTGCATGGAGAAATCTGTTAAACTCGTGCACATGCAGGCTATTAAAAGAATGGGCTGCCTTGATATACAGAAACTGAAATAACTCAGATCTAATGTGTAAAAAGCAGATATGGTCACAGATAAACACCCAAAAGCAGAATCAGGTCATTGTTGATTTTCAGCCTTTCATTTTGCAGACAAACCTGATCAATAACCTCAGAAAACAACCAGCTTGTTCTTTTAACCCACTGACATTGATTTGATGACCTAAACTTAATTGTTTAGTTAAAAATTCTGAGGTTTGGAGCTGGGATTCATTCTTGATGCTTAAATCTTTGATAATGGTGGTTGTTCTTGTATGAACTAAAGGTTTTTGTATTTGTTTAATGATTTAAAAAAAAGCTCATTTATTTCTTTTTTTCCCACCTTGACCTGCTTCGTACTTCCTGTACTGAAATGGACTGGGAGGTTTGAGACATGATGCTAATCCGCTCACAATGCAACACCTGAAGTTGATGAAACACATCTTTCATCTGCGTGAAGGATAATTGAATATTGATGAATCAGGTCTTTTTATAGTTGTACTTTACACAGCAGGAATGCCCATTAAACTGATGAAGGCAGCTAATGTTACACTCAGATAGTGTGTGTTTTAATTGCTGTTTGATTGCATGGCAGGTATTTCACTGCTGAGCACTATGGGAACCAGACAATCAGCTGAATGCAGGTTAGCGAGGTTCTCTGAATTTTGATTGTGTATCAACATTTTTGTTTTTAGACAAATTCCCTTCACTTGTTTGGTCTCATACTTGGTCAAACTATGACTGGTTTTTATCTCCAGCATTCATTGGGTGGGGTTTTACCCTGGACATGTCACCTGTCCGTCACAGCGTCTCACAGGGACAAACAACCTCTCTCTTTCTCTCACACACACACACACAACCAGAAAGTCCCCAGCTGAGTTACAAAACCAGCTGCTCCACCATTCAGCCTTTCATCTAACATTTACAACAAAAACTCAAACATTAAACTGAAGGACAATCTCTATTAAATCTCTAATAATCATCAAATGCTTAAATACATTTTCTTTTAAAAAATTGTAACTTTGGACAGCTGCCAATTTGTGCCAAAACAGCTACTGTAAATTGATTAAACTGACCGATGTGTCCGCTGGAAATTTGATGGAGCTTTAATGAAGAGAACTTCTTTTTCTTCTTTATCAAATGGCTTTTAAAATTAAGACTGGTCCAACATGTCTATTTATTTATTCTTTTATTTGAGACAATAACCCACAAATTTTATCTAGATGGTACCATTGTGATTGTTGTGTATTTGTTAAGTCTCCAGTTTCCCAGTTCTGTTTACGTATGTGGTTGGATGCTCTTTTGCACATGATATGATCATACGGTACTTTCTTCTTCATGTCCAGTCTTTTGTGTCCTTGATCATTTCTCTCTCCTTCACTGCTGATCTGTTTTCTCAGACTTAGAGACCTCTGTGGACAGTCGATGCACTACGGACAGTGTCGACAGTGAATTTTTTGGCCGCCGTTACTGATTCCTGGCTCCTTCCTTTTTACCATTTCTTTGTCCAAATCATCCCCTTCCGTCTCATTCGTCCCAGGAAGTAAGATTGCTAAACAGATGGCATGACAAACAAGAGAAAAGACTCTTTCCATGTTGTCATGTTTATGATCTGTTCCATCTTTTTGTAAATATTATTGACCCTTTCCAGCCTGATCTCACAGAAACACAAAAATGGTCACCTTTAACACTAAAATGTTTTTAAATTAAACTGAGCCCCCAAAAACATCAATATGAAGGACCCTCAGGATGGAAACTGAAATTGACTCAGTTTAGATTAAATTTTGTTTAGTTACATTTATTTGCAGATACTTTTTGATTTTTAACAACATCTTACTGGTTCCTGTCTCTTTGGTTTGGTAATGGGTGGAAACAGAAGCCATGCTCACTTGTTGTATTTCTGTGAGACCAGTTTGGTCCGGTTTCCATCGTCAACAGACCTCATTATTTTTCTGTTCTTGTCTGTATAGTTGTTTGTGTGTACAGTGTGTTTTACTGTATTATCTGTGTCCATTTATGTGCAGGTTTGCTTGTACTGAATATTTTATTTTGAGTTTTAGTCTCTAGACACCTCATTTGTCTTTGAGTATTCAGTTTTTTAAGTATTTAAAGCAGGACTCCTTGATAATGCCGGTTTTGAAATAAGCCTAGTTGAAATCTAAATGATGTTGACTGACATTATTTGTTGGAATATTTCAATGATATACAGGTTTTTATTTATAAATACTACATTTTAATAATGAATCCAAAGCACTCTGCAGCACAAACACCTTTCGTGTTAGATCAGAATGTAAATGTGCAGGTTTGTCACAGTTCGTGCACAACTGAAGTAACAATTTAAAGCTCTTTGAACTTCCAACAAACACGTCATTGGTATTCTGACCATGGCAGAGTTGAAGCTTCCTGCTGCAAACATCATATAAAGTCTTGTACCTTTCTTAGAATCTCTTGCAAAAAAATGTTTACAGCTGGTACAAGGTTTCCGTGAAGGTGTTTACACTGAAATGTGAGTTACTATGACTGCTGAGAAACAGGCTGCTGAGGATTAAAATGAAATCCCAGGCCACAACTTGCTGCACTGGCCACAGCACAATGATGTCAGATGGTGCTAAGTAGTGGTAAAATCGGAGGAATTGGTGACACACTAAATTTAACATAATGGGTTGGTTTGTGGGTTTAAATATTCATCAGAAATCTTCTCTGCTTCATGTTGGCAAAGACAGTTTCCAACAATGTAATCTGTATTTATCCAGAGGCAGCAGGCTGCTGGAGTCAAGGTAATAAATCAGTCCGACAGTGTCATGAATCTGTTTAAGGAGAGATGAGTGTGAAGAAACAAGAAGGCAGTGTTTTAATATGTATAGACCTAAAAATCCCAAAACTCCATCAGGGACATGATGAGATGTGATTAAAATAATCCATTTTCATGTCAGGAGTTTGTGTTGAATGCTGTTGGCCTGTCTCTGCAGGGTTCCCCTCAGTAGCACGAAACAGAGATGCTTATCAGTCCATTGACCAGCAGGACGGGTCCTCGAGTCCAGCAAACCCCTTCAACCAGGCCCAGGACAGCAAACCAGGAGTCCGCACATACTGAACACAGCAGGACAGTCCTGACACTTTACAGCTGCACCTCAGAGCTAAAACTGGAAACAAACTTTTATTTTGAAAAATAAAACATCTGTTTTGGTTTCATCATGACGTGACCAATTTTCTCTCCTACTTTTATTTTGTGTTCAAAGATGGTCATGATTTTTTGTTGTTTGCTGAGCTGGAACAGGACTGTTGAATATGTTCAGAGAAAAATCTGTTTAACCCACAGCAGTATAGATCCTTTACCACCTGCTGCTTTTAGCAGACAGATGTTGAACAGATGTGTTGAATTGTCTTTTTAAATGGTGTATATTAAAAACAAAAAAGTGAACTAGTTTGTTCTTCCCTTGTTGTTATTTTAAAAATCAGTATTTTCAAACCACTCTATGGCACATTAGAGATAAAAAAATACCGTATGGTTTGAAACAAGCATGATGCTGATACTGAAGTTACTCTCAAGTTCATTTGATATCAGCAAGACTTTCTCACATGGACAATTTATCTTGATGGGGAAAAAAAACAGTATTATACAATCATCAAAATTAAACTAAAACTAAAACCATATTTGATTGATTTGCTCTCTCACCACTCCTCAGTTCCTTCTGTTCCAAGTCGAAGTAGTTTTACATCCTTATTCTTAGATTGGTCGACGTCTCAGTGAAAGATATTTTTTATGGCTCCAGTCATGTACAGACCAAATAATCTGGAGCCTCTGATTTATATTAAGGAGGCCAATTAAATCAGAAATATTTAAGTGTTCTGAATTTGTTAGTTCTTAAAAATAAATAAAATCACAACTTTTACTTTCACAGTGGAATTTGCACAGCAGAGTTATGGAATAAAGTGCTGTCATCACTGGGTGATTGCGCCACTATGACTTTGTTTGTCTGCTTGCTATTATATAATGAATGTGTTACCAGTCTAAAGCTCCTTTTTTGCAGATCTGTGCCACAAAATGAAGACGTGGTTACAATCCTGGTCACTTAAATATGTAAAATCTGTTGTGATGTATCAAACAGAGTCGTAACTACTACGTTAACCCTGAATGACAGAAAACATGAACAAGGTTGATCACTTAACTGCATTATGATATTTGTGCATATCTCTGTGTGAGAACGTCAGAAGATTAAACTGTGCAGCTGTAATATGTTGCTTTGTTATTTACACGTTTCTAAAGATTCTCTCAGTAACTTGCAGTTTCTGAACAGGAATACTGTTTATTTTGCTTCGGGAAGAAACTTTAACTTCCTTCAGTTGAAACTGAAAGAAAAAGTTGTCTGTAAACATGATCTGGGTCGACTTGTATAAATATGCTTCTTAAAACTTATCTAACTGTATTTGTTACAGTTTTTGTTTTTCCATTTAGTTTACACTTATTTTATGCAGCAAGTTTTTTTTTTTTTTAAGAATAAAGATATATTGTTTTAAATCTTATCAGTTTGAATTTTATCTTTTCTCAGTTACGTCTTTATGCGTCTTGTCCATGCAAAACAAGACATTTATCTTCCTGCTGTCTTTGTGTGAAACATTCACACACCATTGTGTGTCCTTTCAGAGTGACACATCAGCCCATTTTCACCACTACACTGAGCTGAAGCTTAACTCATCCACTGTATAACACACACCATAATACACAACTGGCACAGAAATGTCAAAAATATTAAAGGGAATTATGAGAATTAAAGATTTATTTTCTGCTGCCTCAAACGCTGCAGAAATGACAAGAATAATGTAATTTTATATTTATTACAACACCAGAGAAAGCAAGTGTTCCTCAGTGGATTATTTGATTTAATGCACACATATTGTGAAATTCCCCTGAAGGTTTTAACCACTGATGGTCTTTATTATCATGAGATTCAGTAACTCCATGGAGTCTTTGCGGTACAAACTCAATCATCCATTTGTAGGTTTTGCTGCCTTCAGGGCCTCTTGAGAACGCGTGAATCGGAGTTTTGTTACAGCAGCAGACTTTTACACATCCAGAAGCATCAAACACACTTTTGACTATTTGTTGTTTCACACATGCCTCTTCTAGAACACATCGGCATATCTATGGGACATGTTAAGTATCACAACAAAATGTGTAAGAAAATGTTTTAAAATATTTAAAATTTGCTTCTTTTTACCAAGTGAGGTTGAAATAAATGTTTTATCTTAATGACAACAAAGTTGGTCATTTTAGAATATTTAGTTTGTTAGCAATTCTGATAATCTCTAAATAATCCACTCTGTGTGCAGCCTGTTTTATAGGATCAAGGCTAATGACTTCCTCCTTCTGTACATATGTAGACTTTATCTTGGCTGAAAGATAAACAAAGTTCAATTTAAACTAGACCAATGAGGTTTATATTTTTAAATATTAATTCCCCTAAAAATGATAACAATGTATTTTGTTTGGACACTCTGATTGTGAGACTCTCACATCTCAACAACTTGAACAATCTGACCCTGGTGGTTAAATTGTGTTGCTTTATTTTGGGATTTTGATCACTTTACAGATGCATTTATCAACTGCTGAAGCACCAGATTGACTTTGTGAATAATTTGCATCTGAATAAAAGGAAGTCAGTAAGAACTGCGCCATTTGTATTGAAATTCTAACAGAATTCTGATGGATGCAGCTGTTATAGATACAGTTAGGAAAGTTCTTGCTACATTTGCTACAGATCAGCTAAAGATCTCAAATGTGACGGCTCAGTTAAAGTCAGAATTATTACTGAATAGGAATCCAGCTATCCAAAACTCTGAAATATTGCTCTGCCTTTTAAGTCTGTCCTGCTGCTACCCAGCGCTTTTAATTATAAAGAACTAAGAACTAAGAATAACAAAATTAACCTGAAAGTACTAAATGACTGTGGGGACAACATGACTCATACATATCTGGCCGCTCGCTCCGATCTTCAGACCAGAACCTCCTCATGGTTCCAAAAACTCACTTTAAAACCAGAGGAGATCGATCCTTTCAGGCCGTGGCTCCAAATCTGTGGAATGCCCTACCTTTGCCCCTTCGTGAGGCTGACGCTGTTGATTCTTTTAAAAGGAAGCTGAAGACACTTTTATTTGGGCGAGCTTTTGGTTGACTGGACTTTTGGTGTGATTATTATTCTTTTTTTATCTTTTACTGTTTATGCTGTTTATTGAATTCATTGTGAAGCACTTTGTGATTTTTATCTGTGAAAGGTGCTATATAAATAAAGTTTATTATTATTATTATATGATGGAAGCTTCTGGTTATAACATGCTCCCAGGGGGAAGGATCCATTTGGACTTGTGGTCTACACATACACCCGCCCCCCCGCCATGATGAGTAAAGTTGTCAAAGAGGCAATGAAACACCACAGACAACACTAAGTAAAATATGATGAAACACTCAGTCTGAGTACCTGCCAGATGTTTGCTTTGAATGTTTGTCTCTCTGGCTGTGACGATCTCACTTTTAATGTTAACATTCGCAAGTCTGGATGAATGTGATCAGTATCAATGCAGCATTTTGTGAATTTAGTCTTGGATGACATAATAAATTTGCATATAAACAACCAAAAATAAAACAAAATGTGCAATGACCCGAGAGCAGCGCTGCGTAGCATCGTCTCTACTTTTTAAAAGAAACTGTCACCTCATAAAAACGTCTCTGTGGAATCAAATCATATGAAATCACAGCCAGTTTAAACTGATGTTATCTCATCTGCAGTTAACTGCACAGCTAGAAAAGATGTCAGTCTGTAATAGTCCATAAAAATGGAAATAACATCAGGGGGTTTATTTCTGATACAATCCACAATGAGGATACAATGTTTTGTAAAAATATTACAAAAGATTTGTGTTATTTTTAAAAGAACTGCTAGTTGATCGACCTTTACATTTGGCCGAGGGCGTAATTAATAGGTAACATGTGTTAACGACCCTTTTGTGGTGTGATCAATATTGTGGCCCTGAAGCAGGGCTGGAGGATAAAGATGGGGGGGGGCTGGTGGTTGAAGGTGTGCAGGGGGAGGGGGGGGGGGGCACGCAGCAGTTCAACAAGCTGTTGATTAATAAGGAGCTTCTGGGCTGCCTCTCCTGAGCCTTACATGCATGCATGCAGCTTTGACACATCCTCAGGCTCCCACCTGTGATTCCTCTGAGTCAAGGACACGGTTACTCGCTGCTACTGTGGCTCGATGCAGTAAAAAGAACTCCATTTGTCAGCTTTCTCATTGCATTAGTGATGATCCCCAGAGAAGCCTGAATGAATGAACGCACAGGCTTCACGTGTGCACATGACACATTTCTAAAGTTAAACATATATTTCCAAAAATAATGTTTGTCTATCAGTGAAAGAAGCTTTGACTGGTTCATTGGTCTTATGCATGTATTCAAAGTGATTTAGCTGTGGCTGATGAAAAAAGACGTGTTCAAACAGTATAAAGACACCAGGTTTGTTCTGCTGCTTTAACCAGTCACACTTCCACACGAAGTCTCACCCGCAATTCACTATTTATGGTTCCCGTTCTCTCTTCAGCAGCTCTCGTTGTTGTACTTTCTGATTTTCAAAGAAAAGGAAGTCACTAAAAAGAACAGCAGATTTTTGCATCAGACTGACTTCAGAAGTATTTTTTTGCATATTTAAATATTATAAATAAATAAATATAAAGACAAATGCAAATAGAGTTATTTTAACATGTAGCTGGAGGGAATAAGAATAAAAATGTGTCTCTCAAAGCAGCTCTGGCACTATTGATACAGTATGGGTGGGGGGCGGGGGGGGGGCAGGTGATGAAGTGGTACAGAAACAAAATTCTGGGGTCTGGATTGGAGGATGAAGAGAGTGATAAACTCCCCCTCCCTGTAGATTGGACAACTTACTAAACACTCAGGGGGCAAACGTGAGAAATCTACAAGAAGCAGTCATGCTTAGAAACTCTGAGATTAAAAATGTGCTCACTTGTGAAATTGATTCAGGAATGACATTTTTATGCCTCTAGCATCTTAAGTCCCTCAGGAGGTTTCCTTCAACCCTTCACCTCTTCACACCATTTCTTTGTGCATCTGTCACCAGCGATAATGGCATCAAAATTGATTCCAACTGCCCTGCAGTCAACAAAGGTCAGCAGAAGGGAGCTCAACAATTCTTTCATTATCTGAAAATACTGATTAGTTTTATTTGTTAGAAGCAGAATGATTTAAAGTTAACATTATTAAAAAAGAATAAATCAAAAACTAAATTCTTTCCCTAAATTGGTTTTCTTAAAGGGAGGGTGAGACACGATGGGTGTGGAGTGAGCAGCAGCTCAGTTAAAGTAAATCATTAAATTCATCCTTCCAAACCAGTTACATTTGTTTTATAAACAGTTATTTTCATGTGCAAAGCTTAAAATCACATTCTTAAAAGTTGAGATGTGGGAGACTCTTATTTAACCAGCCATGAAGCTTCACTGCTACTCATTAATTAAATTCACCAATCATATGCTTATAATATCAAGTGGTAACAAAATTGGTGTCACAACAGTAGTGATATAGTTTAATATGTGTATTTGGTTTTGTGACGCAGTAAAACGATTGTTTTAGTCCTGCTTGTTTAATCATCGAAGGAAAACCATCATCGAAATCATCTGGTGCTACAATCTGATCAATCTACCATCACAAGCACATCAGTCACAAAATAGACTGTCGATAAATGTGATTTACAACCAAGAGCGTGCTTCAATTTCTGGTTCCATTTTTTCAATTTATATAATTTTGTAAGACTGAATTAAGCTGCAAACACGTCTTGAGGACCATAATAGAAACATATTCAGCATAATTAGGACTTTTAACTGCATTTCATTATCTTCACATAATCATTTGTAGTTTTATTCTTGATTTGCTCTAATTAGTTTGATTCATTTTAATTCAACACTTTCTTCTGTGATCCATGTTTCCATGAGCTCATTAAATTTGTATCTCATTTCTCCATCTTTAATGTTTTTTTTGTGACATGACAGTTTGGAAGTGTCTCCTATATGAATAGGGTCGTTTTTGATTCTAAAAGAAACATGTGTTGTAAATATATTTCAAAATAAATCTTTTCGAGGCGTGAAACAGCTTTTATAGTTTTATTACTGCCCCTGCACCTTGTGAGTGAGGAAGCAAAGCGGAGACTCTGAGGAAAAAAAAGAATAATGAAAAGCAAACATGAGCCGGAGTTCGATGAGTGCGGATGATTAATGACGATGGGGAGGTAGTACAGGACCAGAGCACAAGCAGAGCCATTAGTTACTCTGCTGTCACAAATGTATTTTTAATGAATCTGCACCTCTGACTCCTCTGCAGAGTATGACTGTTCCTTAAGGCCAATGTGACCCCAATATTTCCTGGAAAGTGGTGGCTCTAAACAAACCCACTTTACCTTCACCTGCACAATGTAAATAACCTCCTTCTATTTGCTGAATCCATCAGTCAACTTCCACGTTATTATCTGTACCTGTGCCAAGAATAGAGGCCACCCTGGTTTCTGTGCTGTGAAGCGGTTTTATTTAATCACCAATATGAACTAAACTGGATTTCACATCAGAAAAAGACCCTCAAACATTTTCACTCTGTAAAACAGTTTGAATTAATTTAAAATATATCTTTATTTTAATGAATTAAGTCTACTAAAAACAGAGAAGGGAATATGTGAGAAATGAACATTGAAAATCAGTTTGATCACATTTTTAAGCAGCATTACCACCCAACAGGACGTCAAAAATATTCTCCCAAAAGATGAAAGTTAAAGTTATTATAATACAGGATATCAGTCTTAAAGCAGTTCAGTTCTATTTGTGGTGAAAAAGAACAGATGAAAAATGTAGATGTGCCATTATTTATTTAACAAAAACTGAAAAAATGTAATGAGTGAAATGTAATTTATCCAGGACCTTATAGGAGAGACATTAGCAGCCAACTGATCCTCAGCAGTTTGATGCTCATCCAGGTGTCTGTTAATACAAAACAAGTGAGTTTCATACAGTATTTCATCTAATTAGTAAAAGGAAATGGAACTGTTTGGTTATGTACAACTCAAACAGCACAAGCAACAATAACACAATGTCAAGCACGGTGATTAAAGGATGATGACTGGGGTTTATTTCTGCATCTAGTGAATCAACCATTAACTCTTACTGCAACCAAAGGATTTTCTGTTGAACTGCTTGGTTAACGGCAATGAGAGAATCTTCATGAAAAAAATCACAAATTGTTGTTAGATTTTTTTTTGGTCTTATTTGTAAAACCTTGGAATTGAAAAGAGATTTATTTCTATTTTACTGGAACTGTTTGATTAAATAGAGACAAAGACCAAGAAGAATACATTCCTGTGGTTAAAATGTGAGGAGGAAGTTTAAAAAATTACTGGACAGCAAAACTTTACAGTCCAATAACAATCACCAACATTTTTAACCTCTTTTTCTTACTTTGTGCATGAAGACGTAAAAATACAGGAGGAGAAATATTACAGGTAAAATGTATCTTTATTTATAGGACAACAAAACATGAGATGATACACAGAACAGGTATCAACTTGTGACCTGTGCTGACACACAAACGACACACACATCATTGCAACTGCAGTGTTTCTCCTGCAACAACCTTCTGTAAAATCGGATGTGGGCTGTCATTCATCAGCTGCCCAAATCCAAAAACATTAGATAAAAATGGGGGTTGTGCAAAACATCACGATCTCAGCATTGTTTTAATTTCAAAGCCAAAACAAAAAACAGGTCAAAGGGTCAAACCGAGATGAGATGTATTCATTCTGCCCTTTAATTAAAGCTGTCCTCAGCCCTTAAATAACATTAAAGCTACAAGGAGATTGTCAACGTCATGCTCCCTCCGACAGCTGTGAGTCTTTGGCCTCCATGTTCATCCAGTTAGTGTCAATCCCAGAGCTCACCTTAGAAGCTGCTGACAGCTCCCTGCTGCACAGGAAATGTCATGTACTGTACTATTTGTGGACAGCCAAAGAAATTACATCCCATCCTGGGCTTGTTACGGCTGATTTAAGGACCAGGGAGAAGTTTCAGAAACCAAATGACATGGTGTTTATGAAGGAATGTCACTGTTACTGGAAGTCTCTGATTGGACCCTCTGCCGGCCTGCTCGGCCACTCTTGACAGAAATTTCCACCATCTCCAGCATCAGCGGTCGGTTGTTCTTGCTTTTATCTTGATCTGCGACAAAACTTTGGCTCTCACTGTCAACAGAAATGCAACACAAATTCCAAAACAGTTATGTTGAGTAACTAGTAAATAAAAGCAGAATGCAATAACCTAATCTCATGAACACGTGTTTTATTCCCAGTAGAACATAAACAATTTGTCAGACGTTGAAACTGAGATATTTTATAATTGTACAGTAAATATTGGCTCATTTTGAGTTTTATGGCAGCAACACGTCATGAAGAAGTTAGAACACGATGATGTGTGTAACATTCCCTCTTCTGTTAACAGCTGTCTGTAAACATCTGGGAAGTGAGGTGATCAGCTGCTGGAGTTTTAGGACAGGAATGTTGTCTCATTCATGCCTGATGCAGGATTCTAACTGCTGGATGCAGTATATGGTTTAACATTGTATTGCTGAAATATGCAAGAACTCTCCCGGAAAGAGACATTTTATTGATGAGAACAGATATCGCTCTGAAATCTCTGTGTACTTTACAGCATTGATGGAGCCTTTCCAGATGTGTAAGCTGCCCACATCATGTACACTAGCACAACCCCAACATCAGCGATGAATGGTACCTCTCCTCTTTAGTCTGCAGAACACAGTTTCCATGGTTTCCTAAAAATCTGCAGCAAAGTCGACCATATAACAGTTTTCCACTTTGGTTCATTTTAAAGGAGCTTTGGTCCAGAGAAGAATCCAGCGTTTCTGGATCATGTTTTCATTTGGCTTTTCTTTTGCATGACACATCTGTAACTGATGTTTGTGGATCACACTGACAGGCAGTGATGTCTGGAAATGTTCTTGAGTCCACGCAGTAATGTTCAGTAGAAAATCAGGTCTGTTTTTAATGCACTGCTGCTTCAGGGCCTGCAAATCCAGCGTGACCAGATTTGACCTTTTCCCTTTGTGCACAGAGGTTCCTCCTAATTCTCTGAATCTTTCGATGATATTATTCACTATAAGGTGGGATCTGCAAAGTCTTTGTAATTTAACATTAAGGAATATTTTTCAGAATGTTTTGACACAGTTTGATGAACCACTGCCCATCTTTACATCTGAGTGACTCTGCTTCTCTGAAAGGCTCCTTTTACATCCAGTTATGTTACTGAGCTGTAACTAGAAAACAGAATTAAGCCTTTTGTTGTATCTGTCCTAGTTCCTTTGAGAGATGTTGCTGCCATCAAATTCAAAAGAGCTATTATTTTTATTCAAAATATACCTCTGTAAAAATTATGTTTTAACATCTGATATGCTGTTTGGGATCTTTTGAGAATAAAATATTTATGAGTTGTACAAACCATCACATTTGGTTTTATTTACATTTTACACAGCACATTAACTTCTCTGGAACCAAAAATATAAAACCACAGACCTTTTTTTAAAAAAAAAAAGTTTGGAAATTGTTCCTATTTCACAATCTGAAGATGCTTTTTTCTTCTAAATGTTGCTTAATATAGAACTTCACATATTAAAACATACATGTCTTGGCTCTCCTTTGCCACTGTGCCATCATCGTAGATTTTAAGCATCGTCTCTGTGCGGTCATCAAGGTTCTCTTTGAGCTCCTGAAATCTAAAAGCAAATTAAATATAAACATTAAACACAGTTTTGTGAAAATGACATTTATCTTCAGGCCACTTTTCAGTAATATCTTGCTTAAAATAACAAAACAGAGTTGAACATTTTAGATCATGGACGTTTATATTCTGGGATATAGTAAACTGTCATCCGGTTTATGATGATCACCACCAAACTGCACCAAAACAGCCCTGATAACATGATTAAAAACTAAATTAGAGTGTTAAAAAGTTTTTAAGAGTCAGAGGTTTGTTACAAATCAGTATACTAATGCTGAAACTGATTTCCTGTGAATCCTTTTAGTTTCTGTGTTCTTATTTAAGAGAACTGAGAGACAGTCACACTAAAATCTGCTTGACCCATTTAGTTTCTTTTCCATAATAGGGTAAAGCTAATTTTTTACAAATGTAGTAATAATTTATTTATTATTAAAATTGCTTACTATGATAAATAAAAGAACTGAGTTTATGACAGTTTTATTTGCATTTTAGTGCTTCACTGATGATGCGCTGCATTAGCAACCAAATAGAACATGCAAATCAAGATTACAAAATCTTGTCCAAGACATCCCAAATAGAAACTACATTGCACCACCACCCTCCACCCCTGTGCTTGAATCAAAGTTTAGGACCTGGGCTCAAGCCTCTCTTTGACTTTGGCGATGGACAGGATGTAGGGGCTGATCTGCTTGGTGATGGTGGTCAGATAAGAGTTCTCCTGCTTCAGCTGCATCAGATCATAAAGTTGAGCTGCAGACACAAAAAGTTTTATTAAAAAAGAGTTATCTGTGAATTATTTTTTTTTAGAGCTGAAGACAAACCTTCATAGATCTCCTGTTCATTAGTAACCCTCCGAAAAGTGTCATCCCAGATCTGTAAAGAAAATGTTTTAAATCAGCTCATTCAGTTTGACAACAAACAAAAACACTGTCAGCAGAATTTTACTGTTTACAGGTGTAAAAATCCTAACAAATACAGTAAGATGTTGATTGTTAAGAGCAGTGAGTTGAGAGATTTATGGTCTGTATGACCGTACTCACCTCTTCAAACATGACTCTTGTGGTTTCAACAGTGGAGTACTGAGCAGCTATCTGACTGTCAATGTGCATCGATCTGTCTAAAATCTCTCCCATTTTCTCAGTGTTGATGATGGAATGATGTTTGGTCAGATCTCTGTGCAGCTCCTGGACCTGGTCCTTCAGACTCTGAATCTCTGTTTGCAGATTCTAAAAAGTCAAACAGTGATGCACATTTTTTTAAACATGATGCATGTAGAACTTTTTGAAAGTGAGCCAGTGGAGGAATGCATATTAAAAATGTTAAACTACATTAAAATTTGTTTAATTTTCCAGATTATATATGAGTATTGACTATGTTTCTGTTTGTTGGTGTGACGGTTTCTCTTTAGCAACATTTGAGACGTTCGGCCTCACCGGTCACTCACCCTGTAGGCGTTCTCATATTTTCGGCAGTGCTCAGTGAAAGGTGTTTCCTTGCCCTCAGCCAGAAGGACCTTGGTGCAGATGTTTCGGTGAGATGTGGGCCTTCGCCCAAATACGGAGCCCTGAGGCATTTCGCTGAGAGACGGGGAGTGGCAGGTTAACGAGAGAGGGGACTGGAGCCTGCAGAGAGCAGATGATAATCATGACTGCCTCACTCTTTGAATTTAAACAGTATGTACTCAGTCTCTGCCTTCATGCTTTATGATTTGCTAATTTAGTTCCTTTTATTAAATTAAGCATTAAACTTGATCTTTGATTCCTCACATTTCCCATTTGTTTAGGGCCATAAAAGGAAACAATTTGATATAATTTCTATCAACAAAGAAAAGCAGTTGAATTTTAAATCTGTCATGTATTAAAGAGCAAATTAATGAGCAGTTTGATTATTTAAGCCCACAGTTTGACACAGAAGGGAAGTTTTAATTCTTAAAAGTAAAAGAAAGTACAACAGGGGTGTAAAAAATATTTAGAAATACTTTGAATAAATTATGATTTATGAGTATCATCACTATAGGACAGATGCAGTGTAGCTGGTAATGAACAAAAAGCTGCATTTCTATTTGTTATATCATAATATCAGAAGTTTAAACCCAGCTTTTTAAAGCTTTCTGTAGACAGCTTGATGTAATTCCATCAAATTTAGAAACATTTTATGCAACTGACAGAAGCATCACAGAAAAAAACTCATCAGGTGATTTTTAGATATTAAAACTTTGACAAAAACAATCACATTGATAATAACGTAATGTCATCCAGAGTCTTCACAGCTGACGTTGACTCAAAGTATATACGTTTAACAAAGATGATTCCAAACAGACCTTAGAGGTTAACTGTTCATTTTACATTTTAATGTCTCCAACACAGTCAGTTTAAGACTTTGGTTGTTAGAGTAAAAAAACATCTGTATCATTCCACTAATCTACCGTTCTGTGAAATCATGACAAAATTACTGCTGTTCAAGCTAATTTTCCATCCACTCCACCCTGGTTTGCATCCTGAATCACTGACATGTTTCCTAAAATGCTGAAAGAACAAAATAGCAAAAAGCTAAATGGTGAAAAGTTATTTGATTAAGTCAATCAAAAATGAACTGAAAAAAATCTTGTGTCACATCCTGTTGAATCTAACCAGCTTAATACTGTCATTTCTCTTAACCATCAAAACTTTAATCTTCAAAAAGTAAGAAAATGAACACACCGTTACCTGGAATCTGGTTGGATCTTATTTCTCCAGTTTCCAGTCCAGAGTTAACGCAGCACCAGACCTGGCTAAAACATAAATCCTTCTCACTCTGTCATACAAACCATTCTCTGCACGCCCAGCCTCTTTCCTCACAGCAGTGACACCAATTAAAGACTTTTCCTGTGCTTAAACTGTGACATCAATGGCTCAGAACAAAACAGGCCAGCTTCTAACGTCTGCCAGCTTACAGCAGAATCCAAGAGGCTTCTGTGAAATTATGATAAAAATAGTGCCAACCAGCCGGACATCAGGCCCTGCCCCCTTCGCGTCTTGCGCTGGCAGAGCGTTAAACGTGTTGGAAAGAAAAGTTGTCAGTATGCTGGCATTAGTGGGTGGGCTTAAAGACCTGTGAATAGTTGGGAAGACGCGGATGTGGTCAGGTGGATTCCAGACAGAAACAACATACAACACTGGGTTTCTTTTCTTTTTTTATGATGAACATTTAAAATGGATCTTTCATCTTAAAAGACCTAAATATATGTTTTAAATAATCTCCATCCAGGAACTGTGACCACATGCATCTACTCATCCATTCATCACCTAAACATTATCTGGGCTCAGCAGAACCGGTACGTTCTAAATCAGGCTGGCTTGCCTTCCATTCAGACTTCTGTAACAAGGTGAATTACGTAAACATATCAGAGTACAAAGCTTACAGACAGACAGACAGACAGAATAAGTGGCATAGTGGGATCATCTCGGCGCCTTCTACACTCCCCGTCTGTGCTGTGCAAACCATTTGGGGATTTGGATCTTGGATCCTTCGGAAGTGAGAAATTTTCCATCCAGACTTTTATAATCTCTTAAAAAACTTTAAAAGATGCCGCTGAGATATTCAGCCAGTTAAAAGCAGACTGTCATACACAAACCTGAACGATAAAATGACCGTCTGATCAGGGTAATTTGGCAGTAAATAATCTTACCTTGTTACAGCAGTTACAGAACCTGCAACAGAAGGAGGACGGCGCGGTCCGATCTGCAGCAGAGGTTCTAAACAACGAGCAAACTCACTTCTGTACTCTGTGTTGATCTAATGGAGAAGTAAAGTAGTTCAGTCCAGCACAGATTCATAGAGAACATTACTCTAAAGTATAAAGATTCAATAATTCTTAAAAAAAGAACTCAACAGGGTTGTATATAAACATTTTCATATTGTTCAGAAGCAGCAATAATATTTTCAATTAATTTATCTAGTTTGTTTTTTACAGATGAATTTGAACATAGCAAAACTCAAAATGTTAACATGAAACACTCTTACTCACTTTAAATTAAAATAAAACGTATAAACACAGAAACTGAAGGTTTATGTTTTACTATTAAAATGATGGTTTACAGCCCGACCTGCATGAACCCTGCTGGAACTGCTCACATGCAGATACAGTCTCACCATGAAACCCATTAGAAGATACTATACTGTCTGACTCTTTCATCATCGAACATGTGAATGTAGCCAAAATCACACTGATGTTGCTTTTAATGTATATGATCTGAAACGTGGTCTGATGATGCTTAAAACACAAATATTCAACCTCACTGTGATTTGAAAAGATTAAATGGGCCACATTTCATACACAATTAGAAAATGCTTTATGTTATCTGACAACAAAACCCAAACATGATGTGAGTGAGAACAACTTTGTAGGTCAGCAAAGAGAATATGAGAAAAACAAGCAGATGAAATGCCTCCAATAATAATAATAATAATAATAATAATAATAATAATAATAATAATAATAATAATAACATGCACGCTCTTTGTGTTCTTACTTTGCTGCTCTGCACTGGTCGCAGTCGATGAGGAAGCTTAACAATCTTCTTCAGTCGCTCCATGAGTTGCTGTATAAGCAAGAAAAGCAGAGCTTGATTCAGTGGCCTGTTTCACCTCGTGGACACATTATGGACAGATTCCATTTAAAACTAATTCAATCCAGCCAATACAAAAGTTTTCTCTTACCAGTAAACTTTCCTTAGAAAACTTTATCTGTATTTTAAGATGTGTTTGTTGTTAAAAACAGGTAAATAACATAGATGGATGTTTTTTTTCAGGTGGTTAGAACATTTCTGTTGGTAATTCATTTCTTCTTAATTATTCTTGACTTACTGTATATCATTTCATACTACACTGTTGCTTCATTCTAATACTTAAATTCATAAAGAAATCCAGTCTGTTAATTATTATTGATTTATTTATTTGTCTGTTAACATCATATGTTAAACATTTATAAATGATGCAGATGATGTTTTCAGGATTGGGATCTCAGTTTGAGAAAAGCATCAGTTTTAGGTGTAAACCCTATTTGGAGGAAATGAGCTGCTTGGCGGGGTTCTAGCGTGTTCTAGTTTGTGTTGCTATACTCACATAGCCCATGTCCAAAAACTCATACTTGTTAGCTGAACTGAGGAAAGCTGAACAGGTGACCAGGTGGACCTAAAACACCAGAGGTAATAGTTAAAGATCAAACCAGGAGAATTCTTCTGGGCAAGAAAATAAGATATTTGCACATTCTATTTACCAAATAATGTTATTGAAGGGTTATTTACAGCTGAGTATACAGCAGAAATAAACATGTTTACAGTCTGGTGCAATAACTCAGAGTTCCTCCGCACACTTCGGCTGTATTAAAGTCTTTGTAAAACAATTTGTATGAAGCTTCAGGTCTTTGCGAATGTACAAATTATCTGTAAAAACATAATATTAAACTGTCACTGGTGAAAATGGTGACATTATTTCATTAGTTATTGTTGGACTGGATGTAGCAGGTGGCATTTCATTTAAGACCAACACAAACATTTAATAAGTATTTAGTCCACTTTAAGAACTTTAGGGCTTTTAATATGTATCAATAAAGGAGAATAAAAGTGAAGGTTACAAAACAATATTCCTCATATCAGATTTCACTGGCTCCATTAATAACATCACCAGCTATTATATAGTTAATATACATGCATTTCACTCTTTTACAGTAATGTGCAAAAGTATTGATTTATCTCTAATTTGCATTTAGACTTGATCTTGATTGATTGTACTTCAGAAGGTCTTTAAAAGTTTTTCTTTGTAGTTTTCACACGTTTCCTGTGCAGACATTTTCAAATTCCAAAGATAAAACAGTCTGGCATGGAACTGGTTAAACACCAAATAAGTAAATGACAAAATGAGACAAAAAGCTCAAATCTTTTTTTATTTTGAGATTCACTCGTGCACTTTTGTTATTTTTTAGTTATACACAACATGATATGTTGTCGGTCAGGTAAAACAATTAGACTAAAGCAAAATCTGAAGAATTTTGAATATTTTTTAATTTTTATCTAATAAATTAAAAACATTTAATTATTAAAAAATTTGTAACATTTAATATGTTGGTTCTTTAACCACTTATATGAAAAACTGTGTAAATATAACCACATGACTTCTACATTATTCTACTAATACACTAGTTTAATGGATGTGTTCCCCAGTGGAACAGTGTTAACCAGTACTATGTCCACAGTATTGATACTGAGAAGGATTTACTATCTGCACTTCACCTGTAGTGTCGGTAGGAGAGCAGTAAGGTGTGACAGTTGCTCCTTTAATGCTTTCTCCTTTTCCTCATGTTGACTGCAAACACACACCCACACACACACACACACACACACACACACACACACACAGGTATATAAGACTACAGCTTTAAATTGATGCTAACCACAACACAGAGGATTCAGCTCTGGAAGTGAAACCACAAACAACATACTCAGTATTTCCAGGAGCTAATCTATCTGTCTTCTCCTGTAACAAACATGCAGACTCAGGGACAAACACATAAAGTGTGACATAAATAGCCTTTAACATCCTTCGGGGAACCAAACCACTGGATGGTTTCCAGGCAATAGAGAATGAAGGGGGGTGGGGAGAAATGGAGGATGTTGACCACAAGAAAACCTCATGGAGATGCAACAGAGATTAAATACAGAATCATACAATCACACAAAATTGTCCTGATTCAGTAACACAGAGATGCACATGAAACATAATGAAGAAGAAATGCCTGAGGAATGTCGTCCTGATTGTTCCTACTGGAATCACTCAGTGGAAATGAAAGTTTCCCATTTGTCCAACAAGTAAACCTGCTTAAACATCACAGATTATATCAGTATTTCCTCAAATATTAAAGAGTCATTATCCATCATTAATTTATGTCACTGAAACTTACATGAATCAGCTCCAAAACTTGGATGTTGTTCCAGGTTTTATTCATGTTTAAAATCAATTTTTAGTCTAAAGGGTGGATGATTTGAAAATTATTTTTACAAAAGCTGAAGGTTTTATACACATTGATGCTATGGCATAAGCAAAATTTTGACACATCATATTTTAAACATTTCTGCAGACTTTTTCTGGGTTTCTCTGTTGCAGTTGGTAGAAAATATTTGGTATGGAAACTAATCTAAAATGATTTAAACTCCCTCACACCTTTACTGAAAATTAAAACCATTCAGGAAATAAATTTTGGTACTGAAAGAGATTATTTTAGAACAAAAAGCCCCTCCCCCCTGAGAACAGTAGAACTAGAGACATAAATTTTGTTGTAACAAACAATATATTCATTTTGAAAGTGTAAAACTTTAGAAATGTCCTGTTTTACCTCTGAGCTGTTTTTAGTAGAATATTTTTCCTCTCTGCTAGTTTTTCCTGTCAGATGGAAAAAGAAGAAAAATGAATCTATTATTCTCCACAGATGCAAAAAAAAAGCCTTGAGCTGTAATACATAATGAATTTGGACAATTGTGGAAAAAATTGGTAATAATTTTGAGTGTGGTCGAGGCTCTTATGAATTAGTCATTAAACCTTGAATCTCTCTTTTCTCATATGTAGATTAATAGAGACCTCCAGTGGCCGAGCGGTGCTAATGGAGCCACACTGTGTTGAGTTTTCATCTTATTTGTTTGGGTTCAGCTTATTTAATTAATCCACACATTTCTGATCAAGGTTTTAACTCCTAAATGAATCCAAAAATTAATTTATCCTTAAGTTAACATAAAACAAAAGTCAGCATTTTATTTCTTACCTTAACTTTTTGTTCATTAGTTGAAATAAATGTGTTAATTCTTGCAGTATTACAATTATTTGGATCATATTTATAACATGGAGCTCTGATAAATAAATAAAAAAACTCAAGATAAATAAAGAATGAAGCCATGACTTTAAACTATAGATGTATTCGACAGTAGAATTCCAGAGGAAAGTTAGAACAAAAAAGTCAAATATTAATCCAACCTGCAGGCTGTTGAACAGACTACAGATTGCACTTTCTTCTTCCTCCACATTCAGAAGCACTTCTCCTATCATTGCTCTCAGTAGATGGATCGCTTCTCCAGTTGAAGTCTGCAGCTCCTTCACCACCTGCAGGATGGAGACTAAAGCTGAAACAGAAGCTCCTGTAGGAGGTTAATATAAACCACACCAGTTAGTTAGTTAAAGCTGATACACTATTATTAGAATATCAACTAAAGGTCAGCGAATCTGGAGAGTATTATAATTTTATGCTCATTACCGTCACCAAAGAGCTTCTGTTTTTGGTGATTTGTTTATTTATGTGTTTTAACGGGACGACTTGAAAATTTGTGAATGATATGATTAAATTTCCTGAATAGGATATTAAAATAGTTCTAAATGCTACAAATATGTAAACGATAAATCAAAAGATGCTGATAAGATAAATGTAGGACTGTTAGTTTGATGTGTAAATAAAATTAGTATCAGAAATTAGCTGCTTGGTGGAGGTTTGTTCTCCGAGGACTTTTGAGTTTATTTATTGGTTCTTGTGTTTGCTGGTTAAATAGATAACTTAAAAAGTCGTGAACGGATCTGGATGAAGAGGATTTCAGGATGTTGATAAGGATCAAATGATTCGATTTTGGGGGTGATCTGTATCATCATCTGGTTGAATGATGTGACTAATGTGACATATAAGTTGTCTTATGAAGTTACAGATGTGCAACTGAAACCAAACTGTCCCAAAAATGTTTAGATCACAGGATTATTCTTTTCTATTATTAATCGATAAACAAATAATGATGTTAAAATTATTCTAAATGCTGAGGGTTTTATTTATTGATTAATTGATATTAATAAAATAAATGTAGAACTATTAATTTTAGATGTGAAACACATCATTGGAAATTTGAGCTGCTTGATGGACGTCTATAATCTCTGAGTGCTTTTCAGCTTTTGTGTGTTAGCTAAAAATTTTTTGACTAAGGCTCATTTTTAAATAGAAACCCATTTTATCACATAAAAAACCTAAATATTAAGACTCAGAGGTAGTCAATCTTTCCCTGATGACTGTAAACACAAGCTGTATCATTTTAGTCAAATTTGTATTTTCCTGTGAAAACAGAAATCATTTGGAGCTCTGTCAATGCTGCACACTTCAGTTTCCGTCTCACCAGCACCGCCTGGTCCAACATCTCACACCCTTGTGCATAAGCTGTTTCAATGTCAATGCAGTGAGTCCGACTCTCCCTGCAGAATCCCAAAAACAAAACAATAAACCCTTCTAATTTGTAACAGAATTTAAAAGAGCGTTTTAAGATATTTTTGGACGATGTATTTTTCATAGATTTACTCACACTTGCATGTCTCTGAAACATTTAATGCAAAGCATCGCCTTATTCTCCGTTGAGAAAAGGATGTAAGGCTCCTTATGGAGAGCTGTGGAGACAAATATTTCTGTTAACTTCAGCCCACCTGGCATGCAGTCAGGATTTGTGACAAGCATGAACAGAATATGAATTTTGGGAAAACCAGTTTTCTCTTGCTTGGGTAGAAGTTTATTTCCAAACATTCACAGCACACAATTTAGACCACTTACAGCAATTACCATCCACTTTGTATGAGATTATGATTACCATGTAGCTGAGGAAATTCAAGCAGAGCACAGCTCATATGAACAATGTGCTCGTGAGGGTGTAATTACTCTGGAGTAAATTGCAGGTGGCACTCACGGCATTTTCTGTGTTTTGCTTTGGTGCGTTTGGCCAACGATACAATCTCATGGTGGGAAAACATTTTGGCCTTGTGTGTCAGCTCTCTGCAGGAAGCACAGAGCGGCTGACTGCAAGTGTTACAGTAGTACATCCCTCCTATGTCCTGTACAAACACACACAGAGAAAAGATGTTTAAAAAGTGACATGGAAATGTGTGTTTTTACAGTTTAAAGTTAAAAGAGCTCACGTTACATGTAAATACTTGATCCATTTGATTTGGAATGACTGACTCCTGAATTTGATGTTATTCATTTAAAAAGAACAAAATTCCATCACTGTGTGAGGAAACAGAATTTTTTTGTCTTAAATTTTAACTTCAAAGAAAATGATTGAAAACTTTTAGTTTGATAGCAAATTAAATTGTCAACTCCCTAAACTCTTTTCCGTCGATCACAGAGTTTGCAAACAGATCTGAATTAGTTCAAACCAAATCTAATAAAAAATATAATGACAAGTTTTATTTCCTAAAGTTTGAGCCCAGTTTAATTATTTTACTAATTCAGGTTGAAATTGTAATCAGGTTGCTTTTACTTCATAATTTTGCACTTATTGATAAATTTGTCTATTTTTATGATACTACCGTGGGACTGGAGATGTTGTCAGAGCAGTAAAATAAAAGAAATCCAAACAAGACTCATTTATCCTAATGCTGTAATTGATGTGAGTGCATGTTTGTACCTTTCTACTACTTTCCAAGTCGCAGTTGGCACACTGCACAATCTCCTCAGAATCTGCATTGTTGTCAACAAGAAACTTCAGCAGATGATCCTCTGGTGGAAGGACGTTGTTTCCTTTAACCACAGACTGGTATCTGTGATGAAGACAGATATTTTAACTGTTGTTTGCACATATTTATATTTTCTTAATCCACAATCTGCTTGATGGCAAAATATGGTTTAACATTAAAATGAAAAAATATAGAATTATGAGAAAATGCACAAATAATTCACATTTAGGTAAATGAAATCTATCTGTTATGCAAATAGGTTTTTCAAGTAAAACAGTTTTTAAATTAGTTCAAAGTTGAAAACAATATGTGAATTAAATAAAAGTCCATAAGGAATTACATTGTAGACAACTTTAGAATAATCCTGTCTCATAAGTCATAAGATTTAAAAACTTAAACAAATTAAAACATCCATACTTGGTAAAAGGGCGTGATGGTTTTCTGTTGTTAATTCATGTTTTATTTAGAGTTCAACACTTAAGATTCATATATTTCAAAAAATATATATTTAACATTTGTCTGAAAAAATATTATTTTAGAATGTTTCCCAGTGATCAATGTCTTTCATTTGAAATTAATTTAATAATAAATTAATAAATTGGTCAATTAATCCTTTATTAATACATTACTACCTTTGTACAATCTTTAATGTGGTATGTTTAATTTTTACTACAAGCTTAAAAAGGATAGTAAACAAAACATGTTCAACTTAAAAACAGAGAGAAAGAATAAACAAAATACTGCATTACAATGTTTCAACAATAAATGTGGAAAAAACGTTAGGAACAATATTCAATAAAAAAAGCAAAAAATAGCACTTACAAATAATTTAAATTGTAATAAACACATTTTGTATATAAACATGTCTTGTTTGGTGAGAAATATAGTATTTTTGGAATAATCGAAGGGGGCAGCAGAGAGCTTCTGATCACCGCCATCAACGAAGAAGAAAATGCGGAAGCATTTTGGTCAAACGAACGTGTGCGTGAGTGTGAAGCCTGACAGTCTTGCATCTGGAAAGTTCTGGCAAGTAACATTTGAGCCCGTTAGATAACGGCGTATATAGACTGTTTTATAGACGGAGGAGATTAAATCCACATCCCGAAATGTCGTTAATATCCGAGGAAAATGTGAGAGGTGGCGGTGTTTTTAGGGAAATTAATGCGGACGACGAGGAGTTTCAGCCCACGGAGATTGAAAGCCTGTGTATGAACTGCTACCAGAACGGAACGACCCGCATGCTTCTCACTAAAATCCCGTTCTTTAAAGAAATAATCGTCAGCTCGTTCAGCTGCGCGAACTGCGGCTGGTCCAACACTGAGATCCAATCTGCAGGTCGGATCCAGGACCAGGGCGTTTGTTACACACTCAGAGTCAAAACAAAACAGGACTTGAACCGGGAGGTTGTAAAAGCAGACAGTGCGACCACCAGGATCCCTGAGCTGGATTTTGAAATCCCTCCTTTTACGCAAAAAGGCTCACTTTCTACCATCGAGGGGCTTTTGGACCGAGCCGTTGCAGGACTGGAGCAAGACCAGCCTGCCAGACGGGCTGCAGACTCTGAAGTGGCTGAAAAAATCCAGGAATTCATTGACAAGCTGAAGAAGCTGAAAGATGTTGACAGTGAATTCACATTGGTGATTGAAGATCCGTCAGGAAACAGTTTTGTGGAAAATCCTGTGGCACCTCAAAAAGACGAGGCTCTCACTGTGACCCACTTCAAGCGGACGGTCCAGCAGGACATGCAGCTGGGAATACGAGCTGATGATGACCTTGATGAAGAACCTGCAGTTAACGACCTGGAGACCATGAGACAAGAGGTTTTGGTTTTCCCCACCAACTGCCCAGAATGCAATGCACCAGCCTCCACCAACATGAAGCTGGTCCAGATCCCGCACTTCAAAGAGGTCATCATCATGGCCACAAACTGTGACGGCTGCGGTCACCGGACCAATGAAGTGAAATCAGGCGGCGCCACTGAGCCGCTTGGGACTAAGATCACGCTGCACGTCACTGACCTGTCTGACATGACTCGAGATGTGCTCAAGTCCGAAACATGTTCAGTCCTCATCCCAGAGCTGGAGTTTGAGCTGGGAATGGCAGCTCTTGGTGGGAAATTCACAACCCTGGAGGGTCTATTAAAAGACATCAAAGACCTGACCGTCTCCAAAAACCCATTTATCTGCGGTGACAGCAGCACCACAGATCGGCTCCAGAAGCTGACAGAGTTTGGGGAGAAGATTGACAAGATTCTTGCAGGAGAAATGGACGTCCACGTCATCCTCGATGATCCAGCCGGGAACAGCTACATGCAGAACGTTTATGCTCCAGAACCAGATCCTGAAATGTCTGTTGAGAAGTACACTCGCTCGTTTGATCAAAATGAAGAACTCGGCCTGAATGACATGAAAACTGAGAATTATCAAGACGGGAAGTGACTGAACGGAGCAGCTGAGGTGACACAGACCCAGAGTTGTGTTGCTCCAAAGTTTCTACCATTTTTACATTTTAAGTTAAAAACTAGCTCATTTGTTACTTAAAAACCCTGATGTTTAAAAAGTGAGAAAAATTTTAAGTTATTAAACCATATTGGAATAAAATATCCACAACATGAATGAAACTTGATTTGTATATTAAGATAGATGCTGTTAATAAAGAGAAACCTGCCCACTGAACTGACTGTCTTCCTGTGACACAGCAGATGATGGTGCTGTTTTACTGCAGATCAGAGGAGGGTTTGGTTCACTGGACCACATGCTGCATAACATTCAATCTTTTTGACACCACTGAGTATTTTATGAAACAGGAACTGGTATTTAATTTGGCAGGAATTAGTATTTTTTAACATTTAATTGCTACTTCTTTTCACTGCGTTAGTGTTTGATGGTCAGCGTTTCCTCAGCTCTCGGCACAGTTTTGTTATTCAAATTATTTGATATGCATATTAAAACAATGTATATCACGTTGCAGCTCACAATTTTCAAAACTGATTTTGTTTTTAACAGTAACTCAATAATAAACCTGTATAATTTCCCAGAATCCAATGTGGTTTCTAATTTTAATGTCTAAAATCCCAAAATAGTAAAAGAACAAATGTGAGCATTTTCACTTTTCTGGTTGAACTGAGACCACTGATGCTGGAATCAAGGCATTTTGCCTGAAATTCTAACCCACAGTAACATTTTGTCATCTCTGACAAACATGTTTAAAATAGACTTTTATCTTGTGAACTTAAAATTGAAAAACAAATAAAAAGGACTTCATGAACGTGTCCGATCTCTGTCATGTTAATTTATATTTGCAGACAATAATCATCCCACAATTTAACTTTTGATTTAGATACCTGGGTATTTCTTCTCTCTGCTGAACACATTTCATTTAGTTTTCATTAATGTGTTCTACTAATAGCAGAGTACGTTACGCACTCTGGACCGAGCAGCTGTTAGCAGGATGTAGATGGAAATAGAAACTAGCATGCAGAATCCAGACAGCCGAACATGCTGCTTCCATGTCCATCAGGTGCTCCCGCTGCAAGACTTGTTATATTTTAAATTGGTTTTGTACTTTGCTTAATCCTACTGCCTTTAATAATGATAAGAAAAATATTTTTCATCTCACAGGGAAAACCTTAAATAACAGTGAGATGAATAAGTGTGAAAATACTTAGTACTATCCATCATCAGGAAACAAAACTGAATTTAAAAATCTGGGTAATGTGACTGAAAACATCCCTATAATCCTTGTTTGATGAGGGAAAGCTGATGCATCTCATGATTCCCTAACAGCTGAATAAAACTTGATATCTGCGTTTGATCACTCCAAGCTGCTGGCGCTGCTGTTAAATACCAGTTTCTATTGTTTGCAATGTGACCGGCCTTAACAGAACTTTTGGTCCCTTTTCATTGAGGCTAAAGGTTAAATGAAAGTGTGAGGGATTCTGGAGCTGCTCCAACCACTCAGGCTTAACTGAGCCATCATTTAGGTCAAAGCATCCTCTAAATCAGAATGCATGAAATCTGATGCTCAAACTGCACAAATCTAATCACCAACTTAAAAGAAGTGGATGTCTGAGTGTTGCTGTCCAAAGTGTGCAACCTGTCAGAAGCTGTAATCCAGGTGATGTGTGTTCAAAGGCCACCAAAAGCACCACTACTTGAGCTTGAGCTCAATGTTGTCACTTTGTTAAGGATTTTTGGCTTAGCACCATTTGTGATGGTTTCATATTCTAAAGTGACCCTGATGAACTACAAAGTTCTGTTCTCTTACCCACAGAGGGGGCAGCTGAGGCGGCAGTCATTGTTCCGTCCTCGCAGGCAGCGGGCACAGAAGATGTGGTAGCAGTCCAGTAAACATGGAGACTTGTACTGCTCGTGGCACAGGTGACAGACCAGGGGGTGCACATTCGCACAGTCCACATCAAACCTGTTATCCAAGTTGGAGAAGATCCCCCCTGCCATCTGACAACAGATGAGAAAAATGACAAGATATGAATGTTTAGCTGCTCTGATGGTGTTTTAAAGCTGCACGTCACAGCATCACTTGATAAAAGTATGTGTCCAGTCCAAATACTGGAATCATTTTAAGATGCTTAACTGACAGCAAGATAACAGAGAAATCGACATGTTGAACAGTTTCTTTAAATCTTACCTTGTCAGATGTGTTAAGTGCCTTCAGATTCAGTTACCACATACAAGACAAAGTATCTTTAATATTTACCATCAGCTTTACTGTCAACAGTATAACTGCTAAATCTGGAGAACCAAACTTTCTGTAAATGTACCAGGCTGGTCTGTAGGAAGAACAGACAGCCACTGTCTTACCTTTCAGTTGTGCTATCAGCTCCCCCCAGCAGGAATGACAGCAATGCAGAAACTCTTCAATAGTAGACCGATGGGTTTGAAGCACCAGGCAGCTGACAGCTCACACCTCATGCCAGCCCACGAGGGCTGCCAGAGTTCAAAAGGGTTATTTAATATCGCCGTTGCAGTTTGGAAATACCTCAGTTCTATTTCTAATGTCATATTGTTTTTGTACCTTGGGCTCTATAGAAGAGAGACAAAGGGAAACATAATCTGTGATAAAACTTAATTTTAGTTGTTATTAATAGGATAAATTGTCTCAGAAGAAACCCGTCTCTTTATAATCGTTTTAGTTAAATCTCTAAGGAGATTTACTGGAAAGAAAAGCAATGATATTCCATCATTTTCAGGAGGCTCAAATAGGAAACACAACAGTGACTAATTTTTAGCATATTCTTATTCACCATTAATGTCAGATAGGATCGTCATTATTGTTAATAATAATAATAATAATAATAATAATAATAATGGCCACGGTTGACATCTTTAATTGCATGTCACGATTATCACTCTTTAGATCTTGAGCCAAAGCATGAGAAACAAGCACAGTCTGCTTAATCGAGCCCAGATAACTTTATGTCATCGATTTTTCTGGCGGGTATTTTACTTCCTGCGCAGCCTTGGCTACTTCCTTTTTGCTGAGCGTGTCAGCCATGGCCCCAATAGTGAGTAGTAAAACCACCAAATAAAGTGCACCCAGGCACGATATCGTAGCTTGTTTTAGTCATTTATGGCTGTGTATTTTATTGATCGTTGCAGCACTGACGTATTAGAGTCTTAGTCGATCTTAATTACGGCGTCAGCTGTCAGCACGTTTGGTTAGCCTGGAGTGCTAATGATGCTAATGCAAGAAGTAGTTAACGTGACAGGCGTTTGGATTTAGTCTGGAGGTTTTATTTTGGAGACACGTTGACTGATTCTTCATGATAGCTTGACATTTTATGTATGGAATGTGCTAGCTGGTTAAATACATTAGATCCTTCTGATTCTTGTTCCAGAAGAGGCAGTTGGTCAGGAAACCAGGTGGGAAGAAGAAGAAGCAGCTCCTGAAGTTCACCCTGGACTGCACTCACCCTGTTGAGGATGGAATCATGGATGCTGCCAACTTTGTGAGTAGATAAACAGGTTAGGGTCTGGATTGATTGGATTGATAGTCCTATTCCATGAACTGTAGGTAGTTTGGACCCAGTTCCTGTTGGACGATCCTAAAATGTAGTGATCTCATTTATGTGATGCATTTCATGTCCACTTCTTCCAGCGATGAAGAGTGTGTGACTTCCTGTATCCTCTCCTCACTCAGGAGCAGTTCCTGCAGGAGCGCATCAAGGTGAACGGCAAGGCTGGAAACCTGGGCGGTGGCGTGGTGTCCATCGAAAGGAGCAAGAGCAAAATCGCAGTGAACTCAGAGGTTCCCTTCTCAAAGAGGTACAAAATGAAATGGTTTAAAATCATCTCACACAATAAGATGCTACATGGTGGGGGGTAAACCCAATGTGAGTAGATGTTAATGTTGCTGGTCAGAGGATGGAACAGACATTGTGTTTTTACTTTGATGGTGTCAGAAGAACATGCTGAGCTGTGTGAAGATCTCAGATCAAAGGTAAAGACTACCACACCATGTCCAAGTAGCTTCCTGTTCCCGTGACCCCAGCTGATAATATTATTAAATTAATATTAAAGAGTACAAGGTTCAAGGGGCTGTAACTGACCTCCGTAGAGACGGTAGAGAAGGAGACCATCCGAAACCATTCAAGCTGAACTCCGAGCTCAGTGTTCATCACTGATCACACAGCTGGTCGTATTTTTAACTAAAATGAACTTCATGGTGGAAGAGTGAGGCAGATCCTCCACTGACAGAATAACACAAGAGGGCCAAACTGGAATATTTAACAACATATATGTTAACAAGCACCTAAGCTTCTGGGAGAAGATCCTTTAGACTGATGAAACAACGCTGGAGCTCTGGTCCAGTCACATCAGCTCTATAGATGTAAAAATGAAGCTTTAAAGGAAAAGAATTATGAAACATGGATGAAGGTGAGTTTAGTTTGGAGGCTGCTGTGCTGCATCTGGGACAGGAGGTCTTGAATCTGTGCAGGAGACATCTCAAGACTTTCTGGAACAAAATGTTCTGCGTGGACAGGTCAACTAGCCCTCCAACAGGAGAACAACCCAGAACTCGCAGCTAAACACACAAGAACAACTTGGAACAGAACACTGGACTGTTCAGAAATATATTCTATCAGTCCTGATCTCCATCTTGTTGAACATCTGGAGAAGAAACCTTTCAAACCTGAGACAGCTGGATCAGTTAGCTCACCAGGAGTGAGCAGATCTACCTGTCGACAGGTGCAGAAGTCTCACTGAGATCCAAATAAAACAAATGATTAAGATTAATTAGTTTTTATTTCACAAATGTTGAGCTTCAATTCAGAAGCAACATCTGATTTTCACAATTCAGGAATCTTCTTTGAGGCCACGTGCAAAACATTCATTGTGGCTCTAAACAAAAAACATTTCTATATATTTTTTTAACATCCTGGCATCTATAATGATTTTTAAATACAGTAAATGTGTCATATTGTTATGAAACATGATGGATTTTGCATTAATGGCTGAATCAGTTGAACCTCTGGAGGCTTTCTAAAAGCTTTTATTTATTTTAGTTTGAAATTTCTCAGTATTGATGGAAGTTTGCTCAGAATACTTTTATTGGAGCTTCTATTAACGGCTTAAAATAATTTGAATGAATCAGATGTTTTTCTAAACAATCTGCTTGCAGTACAGCGTGGCACCACCAGAGGGTGACTGCAGCACAGTGAGCCTTGAATGTAGGGAAGAAGCATGTAGTGATGTCTAACCCATCTGGATTCATGCTAAATGTTAGCTAATTACTAATAAATCCACTCGTCAGACTAATAATAACAACATTAAAGCTTTTTTAAAAATATGTGCAAATTATTTCTACTGATAAAATAAATTCTGACTCATTGCTTCAAGTGCATATAATCAATAAAAAGAAGAAAAAGGAACATGCGACTAAAAACAAATGTTTTCCTCCTTTTATCTCTTTCTTCCTGATCACCTGTTTTTCAGGTACTTGAAGTATCTCACTAAGAAGTATCTGAAGAAGAACAACCTGAGGGACTGGCTGCGGGTTGTTGCTAACACTAAAGAGAGCTATGAGCTGCGCTACTTCCAGATCAACCAGGATGAGGAAGAGGAGGATGAAGATTAAACCCCAGACCTCTGAATAAAATGTCACAAAAATGAAATGAAAGATTTGTCGTGTTTTATTTGATTACTTGTATTCTTTTTTGTCTTGTGTCACATGTTTGAGCTCATACTGGAGTTTTAAGATGAGATAAGATATACTTTATTAAACCCTTGGGAAGGTTCCCTTCGGGAAATTAAGTATACATTAGCTGTGAGAAAATATCTTCCAACAAAAAATAACAAAATAAAGGATAAAAACCAGGAAGTAAATAAAAATGTCCCTGGTACAGACTAAATAATGAAAACTGGTTGTATGTGCATGAAGGTCCCACCAGCTTCAAACTCTGTTTAAAACTGGAACCTGTGTTCTCTTCAGGGTGTCCTGCTTTCTACCTGTGGTAACCTTGACAACAGATACCTGGTAGACTTCCTGTCAGCATGCAGCAAGCTGCTCATGCTGCACGTGCTTCCACTTGTATTTAGAGTCCAGTTAATTATAATTAATAATTAAGGCGTCAATTAAAGTCTGAACTATGATTTAAGTGTGTAATTAGTTTAAAGTCTGTCTCCATCAAACGAATCGTGCTATTTTCTCTTCATATACATGTAGAAAGGGCAGCTGAAGTTTCCGTCTCAGAATGAAGCGTTCAGGAACTGCAGTGCGTTCTCTTGTCAGCACAAGGAAATGCTCAGCTGGAGGGGGGGGGGGGGGTTATCTCATTTATTCCGATTTTTTTTCTTGCACAACTAGTTGAATTAGTAACTGGCAGAGTATGACTAACTAGTTGATGGGAGAAACTATGGGATGTATCGTCATGGCAACAGACCAGACGTCACAATCTGGGCATGTGTGTTCCATTTTTGTCTTTCTTATTTTTCAGACTGCAAGACCTGGATAGGGATCAGTAGAAAAATTATAAATGTTCATATTTTTATTTGTTTTTTTAACCAAGAGAAAAAAAAGCCATTTTCACTTTAAATGTAAAACATTGCACTGAGCGGAGAACAGAGTTGTTTTGTGGTGAAGAAAGCGGCGGGGCTGCGGCGTCTGGAGGGTTAACTTTCAGTATTCCCAGCCTAAAAGGGGTTTGGGGGCTATGAGATAAAGATGCCGGGGTCGCTGAGTAATGAAGACGAGGGACAGGACGACATGGATTTTGAAGACGATATGCCAGGTGAGGGAAGGAGGGGGGGCGGGGTGTCCTTCAGATTATTTTGCGGCGCTACGCCTTGAATGTGGGGAAAAGGGCTTGTCCTGCGTTCCTAAGACCAAAGAGGAGGAGGAGGAGGAGGAGGAGTGGTGGGGCGCAATAAGCAGAGTCATTCCTTTTCCCCCTTCTTGTTACAACGACCTGGCGTCTTGAACGTGGTTTTGGGGGGGATTTGCCTCTGGCTGCCCCCTCATGCAGCCGGCTTTAGGGACATGATGGAAACCCTGCTGTATGGTTTCTCTGTTTGCATGTGTGCACAAGTGAAAGGCTTTAGGCTTCCTCACGCACAAAAAAAACGCTCAAGTTCTATCCAGGGAGCTGCTTAGAAACCATGTCAGTTTATTCCTCACCGCGTCAGTGTTATTTGCGATGATTCTGTCTGGTTGATTCTGAAACAGAACCGAGCTGCAGGGATCAAACCAGTGTTCATTTTGTGGAAGATGCGCCGCCGCTTGAAATCAGGAAGCTGCTCCAACTTTATTAATTTATTTATTTTGTTGCAGTGCATGACCGCAGAGGTGGGAAAGCCACGTGTGGGCTACAGTAAACAGCGTGTTCTCTCTGATGACACTGTCACCAGCTTATTTCCAGCCTGCTGTAGCTTCTGCTGTAACCTGAATTACCTCAGACTCTTATTCCTCAGCTGCAGCTCATTCCAGTCACAACTGCATGCAAGTCAAATTTATGTCAGCCCTCTGACTGCGAAATGAATGCTTTGCTCACAGCACTGAATCAGATGTGCTATACAAGCCATTCATTCTTTAAAGTGTTCAGCGTTCAGACAAAGAAAATGGAATATTTTCCAGCCATAAACAATATAAAACTGACTGATAAGTTTGTCAGTTTGATGTCATGATGTTAAATGCTGAAGGACCTGATTAGTTCAGGAAACCCTTGTTGTGTTTAGAAGATAATGTTCTCTGTGATGTTTGTCCTGGTCTGTAAAAAGACATTTAGGTAAAATAATATTCATGTTCTGTTGAATCATGTTCTAAACATCCGGATTTTCATCATTGTAGCAGGTGAAGGTGATAAAATGACTTGTTACTTTTACATGTACATTGATTTGTACAGCTCAGCCGGTGAATATATAGGTTTTATATTAATTTACCTCCTGCAGCTTTGTGCTTCATTTGGTTTGAACTCTGAAATTAGACTTAAATAACTCAGCTTTGCCCTCTGCTCCTATTTCAAATCACTGTGTTAAAAGGTTGTGTGGTCATGAAATGGACTGATAGTGAAAGAAAATCAGATAATGAAAAATTCCATTAAAATATCTGCAAAATGACTTTATTGTCAGACTCAAGGTTATACAGATTGGAAATAGAAGTATTTCTGATTCAATCGAAGTCTCTGGGAAGGATGAAAAAGCCTTTACTCAGGTACTCGCTTGGTGTTGTACCATGTTGCATGTTAGAAATCTGCAACACCAAAGAAAAGTCAGGCACACCGTATTTTTTATTGTTTCTATTGTCTCATTGCTGCTTGTTTTGTGAATACTACGTATTTTCTTCAGAAGATTTTGTTTTAGTAGAGTTCCATTAGCACATCACTGGCTGTGACACAAATGCTGCAAATCTATTGTTATGCTACTGAAACGAAGCAGTTTGAGGCAATTAACCTTTGTTAACGAGCATAAAAATTACTGACAGTATCAAGAATCCAGCTCAGACTCCCGCCTCTACATAAAGATGCCTTCATGCAATTTAAACAAAACACTGTGGAAGTTCATCCTCAGGGAGCTTCAGACCCCAAAACACTATCCTATCACAGCTTTTATTTGTCATAGCACATGGATTGGCCTAAGTCCCTTTGTGTTACTCAAGAAGCTTAACACTGTCACAGACTGTTTTGTTGTGTTTTCTCTTTTAATTGCTTAGTTCTTCCCTAAAATTAAAAGATTATCATGGGCTTTTGTGTGCCTGCAAATGTTATCCTCTGTTGGATAAGGAACTATTTTTAGATCCCTCACTGTGAAAGTTGACACAATTTTTCCTGCTGCACGTAGCCTAAGCATAAAATAATCCTTTGTGTGTGTTTATATGTGTGTGTGCGTGTGTGTGTGCTAGCAGATTAGCAGGATTTCCAGCCTGTTTTTTTCTGCCTGAAACTGGACTCGTGATAAATTCACAATAGATCTAATGATCTAACTTAAACTTTATCTTTCCATCAGTCTGATGATTTCATTTTCTGTAGCTAATGGGCATCTAAAGACATCTGAAGCCTATTTTTATCCATGAAAAATAAAACCTTGTTTTTTTTTACCCCCCCAAAAATGGTGCTGGACAACATTATAGACAAAAACCAACAGAGAAAGACTGTGTGAGTTTTCCACTAGACTTCAGTCTCGTCAGCTGAGAGCTACATGTGAATGGATCAGTCTGTTGGCCAAACCCTCGCAAGGAGGTCAGAAGTGTGTCTGTGTCATCCATTCACATTTTACAGGGAGATGGTTTGGCATGTGAAGCTTTGGTCAGCTTCCTAACCCAAACTGGTGCCAGACTTCCCCTGGGCACATGAGCCAGCGACCTCCTCTACTTCCAGCACCTGGCACAGCCGGGTCCACACACCAAGCAAAACGGATTTTCCCCTCATAGCTGTCCCTGTGGTGCATTCACAGATCATTACCCATTGGCAGAGTTCAGAAAGAATGTATATCAATTATTGAAACCCCCTACTTTTGCCCAATGATGGCACCAACCCCCCCACAACCCTAAGAAGGAACAAACGGGAACAGAAAATGGATAAATGTTTCAGGCAGAAAACACTGTAATCACCTATATAACTATTATAAAAGATGAATTTATTTTAAAATATTTAAATATTTACAATATTGTGGAAAATTGTTAAACCACTTGTAATATCTTTATTTTAAGATTTTTTTTTCTTAAAAATCGAAGCGAACAAATTGCAGAAGTAAAGGAAATGATTGCAGCCCTTCTAACGTGAGTGCATTAATGGAGCACTTAATAATAATAATAATAATAATAATAATAATAATAATAATAATAATAATAATAATGCATTTAGGTTTGTAATAGTAATGCTAGGTTTTTGTATAATTGTGATGATTCAAGATTATTATGATTATTTTGACTAATTGTTCTAATCATCCTTTCCTGTAAAAATAACAAGATAAAACCTGAAAGACGGTCAATATTTTAATTATTTTTCTGCACAAACAATCTAGTCAACTAAAAAATAATAGAAACAAACTGTTCGCTTTGTGTTGTGTTACATCAGAGCCACGTGAGCCACCTGTTTGTCTAAGAGAAATGTAAAGCTGGCTACATGTGTTGCCATCACGTCATACCTGGCAGGCAGATCACACACACCTGAGACAAGCTTCCAGTTTGAGATACTAAATACATACACACTCCAGGTTTTACAAATTAATCAAATTAAAATGTGAATTTATCAGGAACAAACAGAAAGAATGCACGGGTAGAGCAATAAAGATACAGATAAACATTTCAGTTCTTATTGTCAGATTAAATGTTGCCTGAAAACTCTTGTTTTGGCATCAGAAGACACGCATGCAGACCTGATGACACGTTTAATCTGATAGCCAGAAGAAACAAAGAGCTTGACGTTGCCTGTGATTAAAGCTTTAAAACCAAAGTAGTGTACACATGGAAGACCTCCTGCTAGCTTTGCTAAGCAGAGGATAAGTGGCTGGTGAGGTTTATGTGTCTACTACACAGGAATCCCTCCTCCCTGGTGTCTCCAGCTACCCAGGGGAGTGGTAGACTGCAGGACTAGTGTTAGCTGATTGACTGGGATACATGTGCTGCATATTTGATGCCCTTCAGTCTGTCAGCACTGAAACGAGAGACACACAGATAGAGAGACCAAAAAGAGACAGAAAGACTGTCAGAGACGCAGCGTAAGAATGAAATTTATTCAACGTTCACAGGCCAGTTACATCCCGTGTGAGTCTGTGTGTGGTGATAAGTTGTTTGTCTGTCTCCCATACTCACTCTTCTGTAACCCGCTCTGGCATTAGTGGAGTCTGCTGTGCTCAGCAGTCAGCATGTGTGTTCACAGCAGCTGAGAGACTGTGCAGCTGACAAACCACAGCCAGTGTCTTTAGTCCCAGCAAGCAGGAAGGGAAGAAGATATGCACCACCAACCTGAGTGGTCCTCCAGGGAGGTACCATTTAACGGCCTCCATTTATTTGTGTTTTGATGACTAAGGTTGATCCATACTCAGTGATGTGTGATTATGAGGTGTATTTTGTCAAGTATCCCTGCTGGTCCGACACTGACTCATCACGTTTATATTCATACAGTCTGACGTTTTGCTGTTCTGTTTTCTCACATCGACTCACGTTTCAAATGAAAATAAATAACAAACTGTCAAGATTCAATGTTTTACTTTATTTAAACTTTGTATTTAAAGATGCCCTTCCATTAAAAAGGGTTTTTCTGAGGTTTCTGTTGAATATTTTAGCTCCAAAGGTGTTTTTACCTTCATAGTGGGTGAAAACAGGTCAACAACTTCTCTTTCAGTTTTTATCTCTCAAACTACACAGGTGGCGATAAAACCCGAGTTCTCCCGAGTCCAACGGCCTGTATCTGTTTCGTCACAACTCCTTTGTTTGTTAGTATTCATCAGCTCCCGCAGTTGAAACCACGCCTAGCATGCTGCTAGCTAAAAGCTGTAGCATAGGACATATCAAACAGGAAGAGAGTACGTCTGACGTTGCCATGCGCAGCGGGGCAGGAAACAGTATCAAATCAAAAATACTTTATTAATCCCCGAAGGGAAATTAAGTGTTGTTGTAGCTCAGTTCTTTTTCAAGGAGCGATTATAGAAGGTTATAGGTGTGGACAGGAAGGATCTCCTGTAGAGGGTTCTAGCTGTGGACAGGAAGGATCTACTGTAGAGGGTTCTAGCTGTGGACAGGAAGGATCTCCTGTAGAGGGTTCTAGCTGTGGACAGGAAGGATCTCCTGTAGAGGGTTCTAGCTGTGGACAGGAAGGATCTCCTCTAGAGGGTTCTAGGTGTGGACAGGAAGGATCTCCTGTAGAGGGTTCTAGCTGTGGACGGGAAGGATCTCCTGTAACAATCTGTGCTGCAGCGGATTATGAAGAATCTTCTGACTGAAGACACTGTGTTGTTGAGTTACTGTGTTCTGAAGAGGATGATGAGGGTTTTCCATCATGTTCTTCATCCTCCTTTGGACAATCAACTCAAGAGACTCCAGTTCAGTCTCCAGGACAGAATCAGTCCTCCTTATCCATCTGTTCAGCCTCTTCATGTCACTTGCTCTGATGCTCCACCCCAACAGGTGACTGCAGATGTGAGCAGCTGACAAACTCCTCTTCTTTTGCAGCTCCTCTTCAAATCTCTGTCTGCTCGTATTGTTTGAAAGCCAGACAGAGACACACTGGAGTCCAGGATATGTTCCTTTAGCCATGTCTCAGTAAAACACATGATGCTGCATTTCAACAGAGTTTCAAGTTCATCCATTTTGTTAGCAAAGAGATCTCACATTTGTCAATATGACTGATGGAAGTGAAGGTTTAAACTTCTTCTTTCTCTCTCTTCACTTTGCTCCTGCTCTGCATCCACGTCTTCTTTTTTTGAGATCATCAGGGATCCAGAGTTTCAATTTGAGGATTATTTCAGCCTTAGAAATGTCAGTTAGCTGCTCTTACTTGTAAACAAGTCTCTTGTTGCCATGGTTACGCATCATAACAAGTGGCAAAAAAGTGACAAATCCAGCAAAAAACTCGATCAGCACAACATCCAAACCAGAAGAAAAGTACCCAGAAAACACTTCCAGAAGAAAAAACCATCAAGAAACACTCAAAAAGAATAAAAAAATGCTAGCAAATGCTCGCTAAGTCACAGAGCTACTCCAACAAGCTGCCACCAGTTGTAGCGCTATTCCGGAATGATATATATACCTTGCTCTGATAGGCTAGTTTGTTAGCCAATTTGAGTCTAGCAAATTCGAATAATGAATATGAACGAGCTGCTGACGAAGGAGCCGGAACCACCCGAATGCAGACAGATTGAAAGGTCTATTGATGAGTGTTTCCTGACGTTTTTTAGATACAAAATGTTTCATATTACTGGTTAATACTTAAGAAATAACCACAAAGTCCTGACATTTGTATGAAATGGCCTCTTTAAGGAACAAATAACACAATGGAAATGCAGGAAAAGTTGACAGCATGATAAAAAAATATACATTTTCAGAAACAAGATTAAAATATCTTTTTAAATATCACAATATCCTGAAAAGATTCAGAGAAACAAAATAAGTTTATGAAGAAAACCAAGACAGACATGATTCTACAAGGTCCATAATCTACATTAAAATGGCCCTGCAACACAAAATTAATCAGTTCAGAATTAATTCTGAACACCACGTTTTGGACAGAAAATCCGTCCGTCCATATCCTGAGCAGGAAGGTCCAGACTTCCCTCTGCCCAGCCACATCAGCCAGCTCCTCTGGGGTAATCCTGAGGCATTCCTGGGACAGCCGAGAGACATAGTCCCTCTGGCGTGTCCTGGGTCTTTTCCCTGGACTTCCTTCCGGTGGGACGTGCCCAGAACACCTCACCAGGGAGACGTCCAGGAGGCATCCTGATCAGATGTCCGAACCACCTCAACTGACTCCTCTCGATTTGGTTAAAGGGCATCAAAGCAAAAGTTGGGTCTCAAAAGTGTTTATATTAATGTGCAGGATCAATGTTTTAACTTTTCAATACTCTATTTTTGAACTAAAACAGAATAAGTAAATCAAACAACATCTTTATTTCCTTTTTGTCTGTTTCAAGCAGTCTATTAAGAGTGTATACATATATTTTAATCTTCTGCGTGTTATTTTCTATATAATGGTTTCTTTTTTTGTGTGTGCAGATGAGGATGATGAAGGTGAGCGTAATGCTGTTCCCCTCATGCCCCTCACCAGCTTCTTCACAGATGAGGACTCTGTTAAACAGCAAAAGAAGAAGAAGCCCAAGAGGATGAAAGAGGAAAAAATACCCAAAGTTAAGAAGAGAAAAAAAGAGGTAAGCTCGTGTTCACATGCAGCCAATTCTTTCATCACTTTAGACACAACAGTTTGCCTGGAATTTGGGCTCAAACGCTGCACCACATTCTTTGTTTCCTACAATATCACTGTTTTGATTTTTTTGCAGTCGGATCAAAGGTGTGTTCTCTCCATTTCACTGCTTTTGTAATAGAAATGAGAAGCAGTGGACTGTCCCAGGCCTTGGGGGAGGTTGGCAGCAGCATCACTGTTATTGCCAGTGTAAGCTGTGGGCACCAAATGCCAGTTTAGAGTGTGGATTTGTG
>SSNP01000003.1:8248234-8278785 GCA_006937955.1 Pachypanchax playfairii | reverse complement strand
CCTGCGGTGCTGGTGCTTATGGCAGGGACTTTGGGCCACAGGCACAGTGTTTCAGCCAAGCTAGCAACAGGAGTCAGAGCTTTGACTGTGCAGCTTTCACAAGAATACCAGTTTTTACACATGAACATCAGAGATGTTCAGAAGAATGCAGAGACTTTTACATGGTTGCTGTTCACACATGCAGGTCACAGCAGGAAATTATAAGCTGTATTTTTGTTCTCACAGCATGAAATAAGAAGAAGGGGTCACTATCGAGGCTGCAAAGGAAACAGGACATAATGTGAAAAGCAGGGTGTGGAAATCGCTGCCTTCTTAATAGCGAGTCAAGAATGCTGAATGAAGTGGCAGCACATGTTCCACAAGATGTGCTGCTTCATTCATGCATTATCACACCTGGGGGGGAAAATTTTCTGCTGTCACAAGACATTTCTTAAAGAGGCCCTTCCATTAAAAACGTTTTTTCTGAGGTTTTCGTTGAATATTTTAGCTCCACAGGTGTTCTTACCTTCACAGTGGGTGTGAAAACAGGTCAACAACTTCTCTTTCAGTTTTAATCTCTCAAGTTCTCCCAAGTTCGAACGGCTTGTATCTGTTTTGTCACAACTCCTTTTTGTTAGTATTCGGCAGCTCCCACAGTTGAAACCACGCCTAGCATGCTGCTGGCTAAAAGCTGTTAGCATGAGATGTAGCAAACAGGAAGAGAGAACGTCTGATGTTGCCATGCACAGTGGGGCAGGAAACAGTATACCTTGCTCTCATAGGCTAGTTTGTTAGCCAATCAGAGTCCAGCAAATCAGAATAATGAATATGAACGAGCTGCTGACGAAGCCTGACAGAACGAGCCGGAACCAGCTGAATTTTAATGCAGACAGATTGAAAGGTCTGTTAATAAGTGTTTCCTGACGTTTTTTAGATATAAAATGTTTCATATTACTGGTTAATACTTAAGAAATAACCACAAAGTCCTGAAATTTGTATGAAATGGCCTTTTTAATATTTTTCTCTGAAATAATGAAAAGCTTGTACTCTACATATTCTAAAAACGTTAACTTATTCCACAATCAGACACAGTCATCAGTATTACATCATTGCAGATGTCTCACATCTGCATTATGCTCATAGACATGAATACAAAAATTACAAAACAAAAAAACAGACTCTATGATCCCGGGTGGTCTGAGCAGCTTGAAAAAGAAAAATATAACTCAAAAATAGGGATGAACTGTTGTGCAAGTGACACATCAAGTAAGTATCTTTAGTTTAACTTTTACAAACCTTGAAACGATGCAGAGAATAATGTCCTTATGTTCAGAGTATTTTCATGCTAAGCCTCGGTCCCAACATATGAACACATCGTTTGTATGAATCTTCTGTTTCCTACAAAATCTGGAGTGTGTAAACATTCACGGAGGCACTGGTTTCTACAGGAAGTTGGGACAGCTGCTGCATGAGCAACTTGATGAATTCTTGAGAGTATGAGTTGAATTTTTGATGTACGCTGGCTGCAGAGTTCTTGCTCTCTTCATATGAGTGTTCATATGAGTTGCAATAAGGAAGCTGTAGGAAATGGTCCAAAAATCCTTCACAGCTCTTCGTATGGGTCAACGTGACCAAGGCTTTTGATAATCTGACAAACTGTTGCTTATGTATCATGGGCTGCACAGTGGAGCAAACTCCAGTCCATACCTAAACATTTATGTGGACCCAGATCAAACATTAGATTTTATTTGAATATTTATATTCTCCACATTTTTCCATACCTATCTCCAACTAAAAGTCTTATTCTATCAGTCTCAGAGAGACATGCAACCATGCTTGCAGCACACACATTCACTTCCAAGGTCAGACTCTAATTGGCTTAATATTTATGTTCTTCTGACTTTGGATGTAAGTCAGAGCACCCAGAGAAAACCCACACACCCACAGGGAGAACATGGAAACTCTACACTGAAAAATCCATCTGAGATTTAAACTTTAAACTTCTTGCTGTGAGGAGCAACACTGCTAACCACAAACACCATGACACAGCTCCATGGAGGATCAAAACAGAAAACAACGCTGAAGAAGTGAAGAAATTCTGAACGTGGTCAAACAATTGCTAAATAGTAAATGTCAGGTTGTGTCACGCAGCGTGTGCATCCATGTGACCCAGCACTGATGGATTAAAGTTCAGCCTAAATAAGTACACTGCACCGAGCCGCAGCCATGACGGTGTTCTAATAATTTATTCTGCCCTGATGAAAAATGCCGACATAGTGCGAATTAACAACTTATTTCATAACAAGATGTTATTGGAAGTTTATACAGTATTCTTGTTGATGTTGAGTGTCTCCTGTTAATTATTTAAACATATTTTTATGATCCTTCCCTGATATTTTCTATATAAAAGCCCTCTGGGTCTTTATAAGCCATTGTTGGGTCCTTCTCCTCTGGGTGTGTCCAAACATTTGCCTGTTGCTCTGACAATGTAAAGAAAGTAAAAATAACATCATATTTAATGTTCCTGTCCTGAGAGAATTTATTTGATAGGTAAAACGTATTTATGGAAAAAATATAGAAACAAAAATAAACAATAAATCTATTTATTAAAGTCAAGACTGTAGAACGGCACATGTGTAGAAGGAATCGGTAGCACATCTCAATAGGTATATTTCAACAGAACACAGAGGAACGGCTGTCTGAAGTTATTTAGTACTGCTACTAGTTATTTAGTACTACTACTTAACTGTCCAGGATTCCACTCAACCCAGTGGCTGCTTGTGGCAAACGCTGAGCTCTGTTTGCTCTCACTGAGCTACTGAAGGAGTGGGGACTCCCTCTGACGCTCCCTCAAACACACACTCACTATTCTTTTTTTTTGTTTTTTACTCTTCTCTTGTCTCCCATATGCATCACTTTACTTTGCTGTTGTATTGCATCTTTCTTTCTGTCATTCGTTCTTTCTTTCACTCCCTTACCGCCCGCTGCTGCTTTAATTCAACTCCAATCGCTCCCCAGAGGTCGCTGTCTGACAAGGTCCAAAAGTCAATTGGGGTCAGAACCTGTCAGCGGTTCATCCCAGTCTGAGGTCGAAGCTGCTGGCAGTTTGACACAGTCTTATATTCGCTTTCTCCATCTGCAGCTAAACAAACCCACGAGGGAATCAAAGCTTTCTGACTAATAATTTTATTGGTGAAATAAGAAACAACATGTTGGGAGGCAGAGAGCTGCTTACAGCTCAGAACCAGCTGGTTGAAATCCAGAACCTGTTTGTTTCTATAACTTAATGTTCCTCTCTGGAATTGTGAGTCAACAAAGAGCTGTTTCAGGGAAAAGGTAGATGCTGTTGTCCTCAAAATCATATAGAGTTTTCCATGTTTTTTCTTAATTGAACTATATTTGATTGAATATCTTCCTCACTCATTTGATATTTTCTGTGCTATCCATTGCAATCTCGTTAGGGGAGAGGCATTATGGGAAATCCTTTAATTTTATTACCTTATCAGTGCTTATCTGATTTTCTTTCCTTTGAAAAGAGAAGCAGCCTCTTTGCTGCTGTGCTGAAGAATCATCTGTTTTATCTATGATTTGTGTTTAACACTGAACTATAGGCCACCAAGAGGTGTTGCAGTTACAGCTTCAGTTTGTCCTTGTGGTTGCTCTCACTGTGGCGGTTCTGGTTCTATGCATTTTCCTCCTCCAACTCCATCTTCATGCTCACCCCATCCCCCATCCACAATCTTCAATTTACTCTCTTTTTTTTTTTTTCGTGTGCCTCCTTCTTATGCATAAATGAGATTTGTCTAGACGGGTGCTGGAGCACCGGCTTCACAACCACAGGCCTCTGCATAACAAGCTCGTTATGCAAACGTGTCTGATTGGGTGGCGCCGTTCCATTAGCTGCCACTGTGATAGAGGGTGTGTGTGTTTTCTGTTTGTGTGTGTATGTGTGTGTTGGCGGGGTGGAGTGGAGCGGCTTGATAGAAAAAAAAAAACAAGGAGAAAGAAAAAGAGAGAAGTTAAAAGAAAGAAAGAAAATAAAGAGCTGACAGAGAGAGGGAGGGGAGCTTTGAGATGTGAAGGAGAGAAAGTGAGAAGAAGATGAAAGCAGGAAGGGGGGGGCAAAAAAAGGACGAGAAAGAGCCAGACACTGCTCAGATTTGGTCACCATGGCAACACAGCCAGGCTGCTGGTAGGGTTGGCGGGCGCTGCAGCAACGTGAGCCTTACCACTGCGCTACAGAGCAAAACGCCTGCAAGTCTCTCCGTGGAAGCACACAGGCCTGCAGAGCAACAGGCAGCGAGCTGAACACAAAGCCTCTGCACACCCATTTCACTCCATTCATTGTGCTGAACATGTTCACTCAGCTATATACACATACATCCATCATATAAGAAGGATTAAAACTCCATGCTAAGATAAATTCAGGGATTCACAGACATAAACACAGATCCAGACTTAATGCTGTAAAATTAAATGCAGATGTGATACATGTCCATCACTCATATTTAACATCTGCAGTCATCAGGGCAGGAACAGCAGTCGCTCTCTGCTCTCCATCACATAGAATAGAAGCAGTTTGTTCATATGCAGCAGTCCTGATCACACAAACAGCACCTGTTAACTGTTAAATTCATACATCCCTCCAGATGTCCCATATTTAACAGGCAGGATGCAGCTCGGTCTGTGATTGGCTGCATTGACAAATGTCTTCTGTTTCTTGGTTTTAGTTTATAATCAGCTTGTTAAAAAGATTTAATTTGTACTTTTGTAAACTGAGACCTGCAGAATCTCACTCAGCTCTTGTTTTTTGTAACTCCCCTGAATGTTGCATGATCTGACCTGATGGTGAACTTACTGAATGGCAACTTTGTTGATTATCATGTATATTTACACAACTGCACCTGATTTCTACATTACATATATATCTTATGGGAACAGTAAATATAACTACATTAAATATAACTAACAGTAATTATTAATATTTATTCATATCCAATAAACCACTGATCAGTATTTATTTGGACATGTTAAAACAGTTTTTTCTGTTTGTGTCCAACCCTTCAGGTTGGACTCCACACCAGAGTGGACAGTGACCTGGAGGTGATGTCGGAGGTAGAGGAGGACCGGGAGCGCCCAGAAATGGGCTCCGAGAGTGAGAGCAGCGTGTACGGTACCATCAAAAAGAAGAAGAAGAAACCCAAGGAGAAAAAAGAAAAGAAACCCAGAAAGAAAAAGAGAGATGAAGAAGAGGATGAAGATGACGATGACGATAGTAACATGAAAGTAAGTCTACAGTCAAATGGGCGACATAGAGCATTTTTATTAAAATTTGCATAAAATGTGTCTACTGATACTCTCCTGTAGTGTTAATTACTAAATGTAAATGTAGAGATACATATTCAAATTTACTGGTATTGTTTTAACAAATATTAAATGCATTATGTAAACACAAAGTTAATATCCTTATTAGTTAAAAGAGCCTGAGCTGTTACCCCAAATCTGGTCCCTGTAAAACACCTTTCATTTCCCATATAGTCTACCAACCATGACACCTGTACAGGTGTCCCAGTTAGAGCCTCATCCTGAGTCCAGCTCAGAAATCAGAGTTCAGACAAATTGTGACAATTAACAGGATGAAACGTTTCTACTACTACTACTACTCTACTGTCATTTAGCAGACGCTTTTATCCAAAGCGACTTACATTGAGAGAACATACAAGCGAGAATTCAAAGAGAAGGAAAAAAAATATAAGGAGGCGGACTGTTTGGAGTCCAGTTTAATTCCGACGCATCAGCAGCTGGTCTGCAGCACAGTATAGTTCCTCTGTTGATGGGAACCCTTGGTGTTCAGGTCAAGCTGAATATCTGATAAAGAGTTAAAAAAGAAATACGTGTATTTTATGTGTTAATTATCATTTAATTACTGACCTCCCTTGTCCTTGTCTCCACAGGAACCCAAATCATCCAGCCAGTTAATGTGTGAATGGGGTCTTGAGGATGTTCAGTATGGTTTCACTGAGGATGATTACAAAACTATCACCAACTACAAGGCTTTCAGCCAGTTCCTCAGGTAAACATCTGCTTTTATTCATTATTTTTATACATGAAACTGTTTTGCTTTGTTCAGATTTCTATCGTGCATCAGCGTTCTCAGCTAAGAATCTTTTAACAGGCGTCCTCAGTGAGACTACTAGAGTGTGGTGTGACAAGCACCTTGTTTGAGTTAGAGAGCTTGGTTGTTGTTATAAAGAGTCTGTCTCACCTGGGGCTGTCTGGCTTGGATAAGCCTCTGCACTGACAAAGTGGAGCATGAGCTCCCGCGGTACCTCCTGTGTGCAGTCAGCTGCTCGTTGGTTGCATTTGACAGCCAGGAGGCTCTGGGACTCAGCGCTCTGACCCACTATCTTTCACAGGCGAGAGTGCCAAACCTCAAGCTGTTGCCTGACAAATCTTAAACATGACATACTTACAGCAAAGCAAGGAGAACAAAACTTAAGGGGCAGTGGAGTGTCAACAAATCAAGACCCATTTCCCTCCAGTGCTGAGCAAAAAGAAGAAAATTACAGCAACCGAAATGAAATGTGACATAATAAAGCTGTTGTTGTTGTCTCCTGTCCCCGTGGTTACACTCAGGCCTCTTATTGCCAAGAAGAATCCGAAGATTCCCATGTCAAAGATGATGACAGTGTTAGGGGCCAAGTGGCGCGAGTTCAGTGCCAACAACCCGTTCAAAGGCGCATCTGCCACCGCTGTGGCTGCTGCTGTGGCTGCTGCCGTGGAAACGGTTACTGTCGCTCAGCCAACATCAGTGAGCGGCAGCCAGCTGAGCTCTCAGCAAGGACCAATTAAAAAAGCCAAAACCAAAGAAGGAAAAGGTGAGCTCTGCTGAACTGTGTGAGAATGTTTTGAGGATTTTTAGCATGTAAACTGCTTGTTTAACACATCTGATGTCCGTGTGTCAGGACCCGGAGTTAAAAAGAAAAGCAAAACTGTGAAAGAAGCAAAGAAAAAAGCCAAACCGAAGAAGACCAAATCAAAGTCGGGTCAAAGTGGAAAGAAGAAGAAAGCGTCCTCCGTATGTATTTTACTGTACAGAGTGTTTTACCTTCAGCTTGTTCAGCTTCTTAGTGCCACATTTTCAATGAAATGAAAGTAACCAGATGGTTTACTATTCCAGTTGAGTTATTTGAGTTCTCTGTTGCTCCAAGCTCTTCAGTTTGTGTATTTGATTTTCCAGAGTGAGGAGGACTTTCTGGAGGAGTCAGACTTTGATGACATCAGTATTCACAGTGCCTCTGTGCTTTCTGATACCTCAGGGGCCGCCACCAAGAAAAAGGCCCGACGTGGGCGGAAAAAAAGGAAAAGTATGTTTACAGTCTATTCTTCCTTTGCTCTGTGGAGCATGTTTCCTTCTAAAATCCTATTGAAATCCTTCAGAACCAGACTGTTTTATTTAGGGTAAATAAGATAGATAAAATAAACTTTTTTAAGCTTTATTTATTTTTGAAATCCTTTCTATGGGCAGATGTTCTCTTACAGCAGCTGTTGCCTTCATACTCATGGAGTTAATTGGGTTTAGCTCCTGCTCAGGATTCTGTGTAACTTCTATACTTAGGTACTTGTTTACAGTAGAACACGGATGTGACCGATAGTTTAATAATTCCTTTTCCTTCGATAGAGGAGGATGGTGATGGTTATGAAACGGACCATCAGGACTACTGTGAGGTTTGTCAGCAGGGGGGAGAAATTATCCTGTGTGACACCTGCCCAAGAGCGTACCACCTGGTCTGTCTGGACCCTGAGCTGGAGAAAGCACCGGAGGGAAAATGGAGCTGTCCACACTGTGTAAGCAGATTCACATATTATTTCTTTGTCTACATGCTCATGAGGCTGTTTTGGATGATGTTGTGGATTAGACAGAAGAAGCAGGACATGCCATCTGGTTAACGGCTGTTTATTTTTCTAACCCAACTATTGGCTGACTTAACCATCGTGCTGAAATATATTTTAGAAGAAGCCGTACATGTTTCTCTCTTTTGATCTTTATGGGTTAAATGTTTTGAATCGTGCTTTGCAAATTCTTTTTACATGATCCAAAAAAACACGAGTGCATGTTTGTTAGTGACTTGTGAATTATTTTGGGTTGAGACCTATCATTATCATTTTATTCATTTTTAAACCCTGATTTGATAAAATATTCTAAATTTCCTACTTGTTAACATGTATTTGACTCAACACTAGCAAATTGTTGTTGTTTGTCATTGTTTAATAATATGGTTAATGCTTATAATGACTCATCTTACCTCAGGACATACACTCATTCAATGCATTTCTTGTTTAATCAGAGTGAGATACAGAGTTTACATGACTGAAACCCAGTAAAAGGTCATTTATGAGCAGAATGCATTCAGTTTATTTGGTGTTAATTCAGTTTAGGCAGCAGCTTCTTTAGCTTTTTGTTTTCACAGCAGAGGTTTTACTATATTAAAGGTAAAACAGCTGATAGAAACTTTGATCCTCAGGAAAAGGAGGGAATCCAGTGGGAGGCTAAAGATGAAGAGGAGGATGAGGAAGAGGCTGCAGGTGAAGAAGAGGATGACCACATGGAGTTTTGTAGAGTGTGTAAAGATGGAGGAGAGCTTCTGTGTTGTGACACCTGCCCATCGTCCTACCACATCCACTGCCTTAACCCGCCTCTACCTGAGATCCCCAATGGGGAGTGGTTGTGTCCTCGCTGCATGGTGAGCTCATCTCAGACCCAGTTAGACTTTATATAAAACACAAAAATGATCCTACATATCTTCAGCTTCTCCACATTTGCATTTTTTATTGAGGTTTTTGTTTGTCTGTAAAAACACTTTTCTTAGACTTTTAAAAAAAAAAAACAGCAGTCACTCATGTCGATTCCTTTGAAATGTTTGTTTTTCTCTTCTTATTTAAAAAACAACAATTTTATTTTGTAATTGTTTAATTCACCATCTCAGTGTTTGTTAAAGCTGCAGTCTTTTTGTTTTAGAACTTGTAGATAAGTAAATTTAAAGCGCGTGCACGGCTGCATGCCTTTGTTTCCTCTCAGTGCCCTCCTCTCAAAGGTAAAGTACAGAAGATTCTGCACTGGAGGTGGGGGGATCCTCCGCTGCCCTCAGAGCCTCCTCCTGGCCCTGATGGCAAGCCCACTGATCCGCTGATCAAGCCCCCGCTCAAGGGCCGCCCAGAGAGGGAGTTCTTTGTAAAGTGGGCTGGCCTCTCGTACTGGCACTGCTCCTGGGTCAGCGAACTACAGGTGAGATGCCAGAAGTTGTGCCAATTTCCAACTAACATTTGGCAGCTTTAACTGTGTCTCCTGTGATAAATGTAGGATGCTGAAAAGTGGGAAAGTACTTAACTGAAACATATTTTAGTGTTTTAGGTTTTTATACATATAAACATGTTGATTCATGAGAAAATTCGACTCCAGTTAGTTTACAGTTTCCGACACTCAGAGCCTGTAGCATAAGTTTGTAGGTACTCCTCATTTATTTATTTATTTTGTATCTTTTTTATCATTTACTAATAGTTACAAAGTAGTGAGGTAATAAACTAACTGTTTGAACAAAATAAAATGATTTGCAAATACTGAATCTTATTTTGTAGTGAAACTATCCAGAATGATCGTTTGTGTTTTTTTTTTTTTCATGCTTGATGCAGTTAGAGTTGTACCACACGGTCATGTATCGAAACTACCAGCGCAAGAACGACATGGACGAGCCTCCGCCATATGACTACGGCTCTGGAGAAGAGGAGCTTAACAATGAGAAGAGGAAGTGCAAAGACCCTCAGTATGCTGTGATGGAGGAACGTTTCTACCGCTATGGGATCAAACCAGAGTGGATGATTATCCATCGGATACTCAACCACAGGTAGCTGCTCACACTTCCACAAACTCACATCACAGACCCAGAACAGGAAGCTGAGTTTAACCTGATTTATACTTCTTATCTCAAATTATAGTCATTATGAGGTTTTTTTTTTAAAGTCTAAGATAAATACAAAGTTAGAGATTTTTCCCTTTTTATATTGTTTTTTCCAGTTTTATAGTTCCAAATAACCCAAACAGTTTATTTTTAATTATCCCACAAAAGTTTAATACTAGGGCGTGAAATCACAGAAATAAATGCAAAGACATCATTCTGATCGCTTTTTGGTAAAACTCTAAAATCCTTGTTTTTGCTTCTGTAGTTTTGACAAGGACGGTGATGTTCATTACCTGATCAAGTGGAGAGACTTACCGTACGATCAGTGCACATGGGAGACAGACGATTTCGACGTCCCAGAATATGACATTCATAAGGCTTTTTACTGGGACCACAGGTAGATTAACAACATATTGCAGGTGTTTCTATTTATATAACAATGACATTTGATATGGACTAAGAACTAAGGTCAGACAATAGAGTTGTATCCCATCATCCTTTGCTGTCTGCCTTCCTCTTCATTTGTGTTATTAAGTCCTTTGTCATCAAAAGAAGCTGCTTGTTTTCCAGAGAACAGATTTTAGGGGAGGACCAGCGCCCTCTTGTGGTGAGAAAGGGAAAGAAAATAAAAGAGGACTATCCTAAAAGAGAGATCCCCCCTGACGCCCCCATCATAGATGTAAGAAGCTTCAAATACAAGACTTTCAGCTTTGTTAGAAAATGTAACGTCTACAGTTTATTTTATCTTCACACCGTCAGCCGACCATCAAGTTTGAGCACCAGCCCTGGTACATTAATGCCACCGGGGGAACGCTGCACCCGTACCAGCTAGAAGGCTTGAATTGGTTGAGATTTTCCTGGGCTCAGGGGACAGATACCATCCTGGCTGATGAAATGGGACTTGGAAAGACGGTGCAGACAATAGTTTTTCTCTACTCGCTGTACAAGGAGGTAAGGCAGGGATAATATCCTCTGTAGTAGTGCACATATTCTACTCAGAAATAAAAAGGAAAAATCCAGTGATACTCATCCTTGTAATATAAATGGTAATGTGTACTTACATTTAATCAATTTGGACAGCTGGAAAAAATGATAAAAATGGTTTTTCATTTTTCTGTGCAGCACTATAAGTCGTGTCTCTCTTTTCTCCGTTAGGGTCATTCTAAAGGACCCTTTTTGGTGAGTGCACCTCTCTCCACTATCATCAACTGGGAGAGGGAGTTTGAGATGTGGGCCCCAGATTTCTATGTAGTGACTTACACTGGAGACAAAGACAGCAGGGCAACTATCAGGGAGAATGAGTTCACCTTTGAAGACAGCGCTGTCAAATCTGGACGCAAAGTGTTTCGTATGAAGGTACCGTGTACTTTACAGCTCTACTCCACCACTTGAAGATCTTAATGTTTTCTTACCCTTAGATTAGTTTTCTTTGAACATGTAAATGAGAGATGGATGTAGCTGATATCACAGTGATCTCATATAAACTAATTAATGGTCTTTTTTCTGGTCTCTTGCAGAAAGACACTCCTATCAAGTTCCATGTGCTGCTTACATCTTATGAGCTGATCACTATAGATCAAGCCATTCTGGGCTCCATCACCTGGGCCTGTCTGGTTGTAGATGAGGCCCACAGGCTAAAAAACAACCAGTCAAAGGTGACAAAGTGTCTTTAGCACTGCTAGCAGGGAAAACACAGTAAATAAAATGTAGAAAATTATTCAGACTTTAATCACTTTGCTCTGTATCCAACTCAGTTTTTCAGAATTCTCAATGGGTATAAGATCTACTACAAGCTGCTTCTCACTGGAACTCCTCTGCAGAACAACCTGGAGGAGCTTTTCCACCTGCTGAACTTCCTCACTCCAGAGCGCTTTAAGTAAGTGCCGCCTCTTTTCTGTCCCTCTCATCCCACATTCCTGCAGCTGAATGACCATTTTTACACAAGTTTCACATCAGATATTTATAGCATGTAGCATTTGGAGAACCACAGGACTTTCATACATGATCCCATGTTTTTTAGAATAAAACACTGTTCCTACATTGTATTCATGTTGCATGTGCTAGTTAGTTTTGACACATTTCGTATTGTTCATGTTTGAAATGATAAAACCTTCATCATCATATCCTGCAACAGCACTGCAACAAAACATCAGTGGTATAAACACACACACCCACAGTGACTGAAATAGTGTAATAATGAGATATTTATGTGACTGTGCAGCAACCTGGAAGGCTTCCTGGAAGAGTTTGCAGATATCTCTAAAGAAGACCAGATAAAAAAACTGCACGACCTGCTCGGACCTCACATGCTCAGGAGGCTGAAAGCTGATGTCTTCAAGAACATGCCAGCAAAGACGGAGCTTATCGTCAGAGTGGAGCTCAGTCCCATGCAAAAGTATTTGTTATTTTTCATATTAATACTTTTTACTAGTATGATGTCATTGTGTGAACAGATTTTGACTCTCTTCTTTCCCAAACCTCCTTGATTTGACCTGCTGCAGGAAATATTACAAGTTTATCTTGACGAGAAATTTCGAGGCTCTGAATTCTAAAGGTGGAGGGAACCAGGTCTCTCTGCTCAACATCATGATGGACCTGAAGAAGTGCTGCAACCACCCGTATCTGTTCCCCGTGGCTGCTGTGGTAATCCTTCAAACATTTCTCTAGTTCAGTTGTTACAATGCAAAAGACTTCATCAACTTAAATGTTTTTTTGTTTTTTTTATTGTAGGAGGCTCCTGTTTTACCCAATGGCTCTTATGATGGCAACCTTTTGGTGAAGTCCTCAGGAAAACTGACGTTGCTTCAGAAAATGTTGAAGAAGCTCAAAGATGAAGGACACAGAGTTCTTATTTTCTCTCAGGTGATATTTCATTAAATGTTTGATGTAAATCGTGGTTTTTATTTAGTGTTTATCCTTCAGTTTCAGAATTTATATCAATTAAATGTATACTAATTCAGAATCTGCAACACCATCTTGTTAACAGATGACAAAGATGCTGGATCTGCTTGAAGATTTTCTGGAGTTTGAGGGTTATAAATATGAGCGTATTGATGGAGGCATTACAGGAGGCCTACGGCAGGAAGCCATTGACCGCTTCAATGGTGAGTTTCTGTTGGTGCTCGTTTATCTCAGCTTGACTGACTCTCCTTCACACTCTCTTTTCATACAGCAGCTCACTTTTTTGTTTTGTGTCACAGCTCCGGGTGCTCAGCAGTTCTGCTTCCTGCTTTCGACCCGAGCTGGAGGTCTCGGCATCAATCTGGCCAGTGCAGACACAGTCATCATCTATGACTCTGACTGGAATCCACACAATGATATCCAGGTAGGGATTTATCACACAATCAAACTCTTACATGCATCTTATTCAGTCTATAGCTTAAATATGTGGATGTTTACCTCGGCTCTCCTTCTGCTCTCCAAGGCTTTCAGCAGAGCTCATCGTATCGGCCAAAACAAGAAAGTGATGATCTATCGTTTTGTGACTCGGGGCTCTGTGGAGGAGAGAATCACTCAGGTGGCGAAGAGAAAAATGATGCTGACTCACTTGGTGGTGCGACCCGGTCTGGGTTCAAAAACAGGCTCCATGTCCAAACAAGAACTAGATGATATCTTAAAGTTTGGAACAGAAGAGCTTTTCAAAGATGAAATGGAAGCAGCACGAACGATGGGTAAAATTAACACACTAAGATTTAGACATTTTTCTTTTTATACTTTAAGGGTTTTGTTTTTTATTAGTGCTGATGCTAAACTAAACTGAATTTATTACTTTATTTATTACCTACTCAGATTAATTTGACTAAAACATCCCAGCTTTGCTCAAAGTTTATGCATTTGTTTATGCAAATGTGACAGAATTACTTCTTTCTGCACCGATCAGCAACTTCAAGATTAGAGTAGAAATTTAATTTAAAAAAAAGAAATTCTTAGTTTCAGCATCATTTATTTCACATATAGTTTACATTAAATTAGATTTCTCATCTTCAGGCGATAACAAAGATGGTGAGGAGGGGAACGTGATTCACTATGATGATGATGCCATTTCCAAGCTGCTGGACCGAAGCCAGGACGCCACTGAGGACACGGAGATACAGAACATGAACGAGTACCTGAGCTCCTTTAAAGTGGCTCAGTATGTGGTGAAAGAAGAAGATGGAGAGGTGAGAAGATAATCATTTATTGTTACCTTTATTGTTCTCATCTTGTGTTTGTCAAACATTTACGTGAGGCGACACGTTCACTCCATGAACATGATCGTTATTCTCATCGACTGATGAGACGTTACAAACACTGTAAAAAATGTGACAAAAAGCAAATCACCATTTTTCTAGATGACAAATGTTTAAATTATGAAATAAATGTTTTATCATGTTTGTACATGAGCTAAAGTAAATGTTGAGTAGTTTTTTTGTTATTATGGACGTCTGTGGTAAGTATTTAACCAAGTATTCAGAAATCAGTGTCCAGTCTCATCTGAGAGACTGAATCTTGTTAGTTTATTTTGTTTCTTTATTTATCTGAAGCTACAGGTTTTTATTTTGTATTTTTCATCCTATGAATTTCATATTTCTCAGCAGCACTATATGTATATTATACTTGTCTGGATGTCTGTTCGTTTTAAGGAGGAAGTGGAGCGAGAGATCATCAAGCAGGAGGAGAACGTGGACCCTGACTACTGGGAAAAACTCCTCCGCCATCACTACGAGCAGCAGCAGGAGGATCTGGCTCGAAACCTGGGCAAAGGCAAACGCATTCGAAAGCAGGTCAACTACAACGACACGACCCAGGAGGACCAAGGTAGGTCCGGTCTGCAGACAGTACACGTCTGGAGTTGCTATGTTGTTTTAAGTCTTCACAGGAAAGGGGTGACCATGGAGATTGTAAAAAAAACAAAACAAGATCTTGGTAATTTTATGTAAATAACTTCCTGTTTTAGCTGTTTTACCAAAAATAAGCAAAAAGTAAAAAGTCCAAATAGACCTTTTGATTTGTTAGTCAGCAGTTTAACATCTGGCTTGTGGACAAAATATACAAAAACTACTCAGAGTTCTGGTGTTTTGGTTCCGTGTGAATCTGTTTCATTCTGTCATGATCAAATGATTTCAGAACTGCTGCTTCCATCAGTAAAATATAGTTTTATGAATTTGTATCTCTAATATAGTTTCCTGTTTCAGTTCTTAGACTTGACTTGATGGAATGATGTAGGTATGTTGCCACACATTGGTGTTAAACTTCAGGTATTTCTCTCTTAGTTAGTCTCACTGAACTATGTGGATATGATCTCATGCACCCCCCACTCCAGAAGAAACTTCTTCAAAATGAAATGTAACTTAGTTTCATGTCTATTTTCCTCCACATCAGATCATAGTTCATAAAATAACCATCATCTTCTGTGACATGAAACCAGTGTTTTAACTCCTTTAAACCTGGGAAGGAAAACAAAGTTCCTTGATAAAGTAATTCAAATTACAGTAGATATTATTTTAGCAACCAGATAAATACCATTAAATCATTCTACAGTCTAAAAACATACTAAATAAATCATGTTAAACATTCACACCTTCAGATTCATGATATTTAATTTAAACATGTGTTTTGAATTGTTACTTTTAAGAGAAGAAATCTGCATTGAAGCTGTAAAGAATTTTCCCAGTTGACACATTTGTGGTAGATTTAGGGACATTTTGTGTTCACACTCCCTTTATTGTAATAGGCAAAGAATTATGAACAAACAGACGTTCCTGTATTTGGCTTATAATTAAGTTGTATGAAACACTATTTTCTGCAGCCGTTATTGTCGACATGTGGAGGCTTTCTGGGTGGGAAATACATCCTATTTATTTCATAGCAGCATCTTTAAAATTAACCATATAATATTTATTATATTGCAGTGACCTAAACCTTTTGTACTTTGTGCTTTTTCCAGTATTCTAAACTGGATTTAAAATACTTTTTAAAAATAAGTTGCAGTTGATGTCAATTGCAGTTGATCTTCTAAGTGTGTGTAAAGTACTTAAAGCAGCTCAGAGTACACTCTGAGTGAGTAGCTGTTAACTCTGGCCTCACATCCTGAGGACAGAAGTGGGACACTGTGTGCATGCGCATGTCTCCTGTAGTGGTCTGTAGTAATCTGCAGTGCCATGGCGCCCTCAGGTGGCCACCAACAGAAGCGAACACAATATACTGTTTCTCTTTGATGTGTTGCTCAGAATGGCAGGATGATCTTTCAGACAATCAGTCGGAGTATTCTGTGGGGTCCGAGGACGAGGACGAAGATTTTGAAGAGAGGCCTGAAGGTAGGCAGTTCTCCATTTGTTCCTTCCCAATAAAACAGTGGATCATATCAGGTGTTGTTGTTTGAGGTCATAAGTAAATATTCATTTTAACAATGAACTTGCTCTTTTCCCTCTAGGTGGACGTAGACAGTCCCGTCGACAGCTCAAGAATGAGAAGGACAAACCCTTGCCACCTTTACTGGCACGTGTTGGAGGGAGTATAGAGGTATAAAGTTTTAGGTTTTGTTTTCTAAAACCTTGTTTAGAATTAGATAAACTGGTTCTTTCTGAGGCGGCTCAGTTTACTTGTTGTTTTTGTTTGTATTCCTTCTATCTTTTCTTTGTTAACACAATTTTTTCCTCATAATCACTTCAAGGTCCTGGGGTTCAACACACGCCAGAGAAAAGCCTTCCTCAATGCCATCATGCGCTGGGGCATGCCTCCCCAGGACGCATTTAACTCTCATTGGCTGGTTCGAGACCTCAGAGGGAAGAGCGAGCGGGAGTTCAGGTGATACCCGAGGATTGTTTGTATTTCACTGGGACATGCCAAGTCCTGTTTTTAAATGCTAGAGGTGACATTAAGGAGTCGCTCTGGGCCATTTCATCTTTCCCTTTATGTACAGACACGCAGCAAAGTTCATTAAGTTTGTAGTTCAGCAGCATTAATATACTAACAAAAATTTCACTGCTGTTAAGTCACAGTTTTAATGCACAATGATTTAAAGGCCATTTCTTTATATAAGAAGGAAAGTATTGTTAAATTACCAGCAGTTACAGCTCAGAAACCTGCTTACAGCTTACAGTTAGAAGACATAATGTACTACTGCAGCACCTAAGAGGAGTTTTTCTGATATTTTGTTTCGCAGAGCTTATGTGTCTCTGTTTATGAGACATTTATGTGAGCCAGGGGCTGATGGAGCAGAGACCTTTGCTGATGGAGTCCCCCGTGAGGGCCTTTCCCGTCAGCACGTCCTCACCAGGATTGGAGTCATGTCACTTGTCAGGAAAAAGGTACTGTTCTTTTCAGCAGCCACAGTCTTCCACACAGAACATCACATCCTGAGATGGAACAACGTGAGATTAGAAAAAGTAGGTCAACATGTCCAGGCAAAGACAAACACAAGAGAGAAGAGAAACAATATTTTGTGGGATTTAAATGCTTCTCTGTTTAAAACGTCACTCATGATACAATAAACTGTAGATTTTTTTGCTACATCAGAGATAAAAAGAGCCTTGTGTGTAACGTTTTGGAAGCAATGTGCTAAATCTATTTGCATCATTAAACTTTGCAAAATCTGTATCCAATCAGAACTGGTACTTTAGTTACGTTGGTGTCACAAAGTCTTGAATAACTTAAAATATTAACTTTTTCTGTGTTGACAAATTACAAATTTTATAAATTTCAAATTTAAATGATCTCTAAAGCAGTGAAACATGCTTCTGAGTCAGTAGTTTTTATTTAGAACTAACAGTCTGTGTATTTTTATAAGATCAATCAAAGATTTATTGAGTTACAAATTTAAAAACAAGAATATGTGTAATTATATTCCTTCACATTGCAGTTAGAGGAAATTGTTTTCATTTTTAGGGTGCTGTAAGTTTCAGTTAACCAAAATATAAATCAACTAACTATAATAAACTTTTTGCTGTCAACAAGAAACTTCCTGGACATTGTTATTAGAGGAATTAATTAGTAATTTTTGCCGTCTGCTGTAAGGTGGATGTTAAAGGGTTACACTTCAGGCTGTCTCAAAAGGAGAGCGAGTCATCAGCACTTCCTGTTCCTGCAGTTCAAGCCTTTGGTGTTTAGCCAGCTCGTACATTGGCTGGAAAGGATGAGGATAATCTTTTCATATGTGATGTAGATGTTTTTAAAATGTCATTAATATAAAATGCGTGCAAGGCAAGTTTTAACTTAAGAAGAGTTTGTTTTTCTCTCCACGGTCAGAATGAAACTAGTGATTTGATATGACTCATGCACGTTACAGTAGAGGTTCTTTTAATCCCTTTAAGTTGAAGAAAGTAGGCCATCGCTTGAAACTGTTGGATTTTTTATGAATATATTTAAGGCAAACTCTTTTGCTGCAGGTGCAGGAGTTTGAACATGTTAATGGGAAGCTGAGTTCTCCGGATCTGATTCCGATTGGAATGGAGCTGAAGAAGCTGACGGAAAGCGTATCGTCTGATCCCAACACCCCGGTGCCAGCCAGCCCTGTTGCTACGCAGCCTGGCACCCCCATCCCACCAGGTCAGAACGGAGTGTCTGCAGCAGTCGTACTTTGGTTTCTACAGATATGAAGGTGATGTTTACACACTGAGTAAAAGAGTTCTAAGTTGTTGTTTTATGGGCTGCAGAGAAGACAGAGTCTTTGGTGGGTGGTGCTGAGGACAAAGACGCCCCAGAACAGGATGGAAAGAAAACATCAGAGCAGGAGGTGGGTCTCTTTTACTCCTCTACCCACCACTTTCATCCTCTTTGCTTTTTATGTTTGGTCAATTTTCTCAAATCTCAGGTACCTTTTAAAGTTTCCTGTCTGCCGTCTTGTCTCCTCCTGTTGCCCAATCAACCCCCCCACCAGCAGGCTTCCAATGCAGAGCCAGCATCTGTACCTGAAAAGGCTGCTGACAGTGATGAGAGCAAGGCCAGCTCAGAGGAGAAAATAGTAGATGAGAGAAACAAAACCAAATCCCCCACCACAAAGGCCGAGCCATCTGCTTATCCAAGAGATTCTGCTTTCAAACAGACAGAGCTGCCATCGAGTCACACCTCACCCAAGAGTGAGTGGCTGCATGATTCATGTGTTGCACAACTATTCATCTGCAAGGCTTTGAGTGTTTAATCTTTTGTTTCTGTTATCTGCAGTGGACCCCTGCAAAGAAGCTGAGAAGTCCTCTGAGAAAGCAGAAGCTGGCTCTCCTCGAGAAAAAAGTGAAGATAAAGAAAATAAGCCAGGTACTCAATGAATCTTCAAATGAAACAAGTATAAAAGCCACAAAAAGCCGAACTCCCTAAAGGAAACAGCTGCGTATTTGTTCTCACATTATACTGATATGATTTTAGAAAACATCCTGCCTTTTATGTAACTACTGCAGATGATGTTAAGAGTGAAGACGCATTAGAGGGTCGACTGAATGGAGATAAAGACACTTTGGATGAAATGGATGAGAACAGGAAGGAGGACAAAAATGGATTCAAAGCCAAGTTCATGTTTAATATTGCTGATGGAGGTTTTACTGGTAAGAACACATGTTGTTTTCAACTGAAGAAGCGTCACAATAAATAAACACACTGTAAATGTGCTTGTTTGTAACAGAAATAGATGCATTAAAGTCAAAACTTAACATTTCATGTCAAGTTTATTATAAATCATGTGATTTCTGCAAAGAAACTGGTGATATAATTTTAAGATGCTGCCACTCAGATTCAGTAGAATTTATTAACAACTGTATAAATAAAAAAAAACATAAAATGTGTATTTATTTTGTTATTTCTTGTATAAAATGTAACTGACTATATTTATAATATATCAGTGGAACATTGTGCAGCTGCTGAGTCCAATTTTCAGTTTGAATTGAAGGTCTAAAATCAGATTTTTACTGGACTGAGATGAATGTCTCCATGTGCAAAAAGCTTGTTGTTTTGTTATTAATCTTGTTTGACTTAAAGTGCTCTTCAATCTTTCTAAATAATGGAAACATCCCAAATGTTTGTTTGTTTTTTCTCTGAAAACTGTCTGTTTTCACTGTCATGCTGTCAGAGTTGCACACCCTCTGGCAAACAGAGGAGCGAGCGGCGCTGTCTTCTGGAAAAATACATGACATCTGGCATCGTCGCCATGACTACTGGCTGCTGGCTGGCATCGTAACGTATCCTTTCCCCGTGTCAGAGCCAAAAGCTCAGCATCTTGCAAAGTAATGTAATTACTTATGACAGGAAGGAGCTGCAGTGGAAAAACGGCTGATATTTACAAAATGTGATGAATGATTTACAACTTCCACGAAACCATTCATCCTTTTGATTTGAAGAATTCCTGGAGCTTCTGTGTTCCTGTTTGTTTTCTTTGACCGGGACTCTTTATCAGACATGGCTACGCTCGCTGGCAAGACATCCAGAATGATCCCCGTTATGCAATTCTGAATGAGCCCTTCAAAACTGAGATGCATAAGGGAAACTACTTAGAGATGAAGAACAAGTTTCTTGCACGCCGCTTTAAGGCAAGAGGAATCTTGTGTAAAAACAAATAAACAAACACAGGAATAAATCATGCTAGAGGCTTTAGTGTAAATGCAGCCAAAGATGACACAATGTTTTAACTATGTCATGTTTTTATCTTTATCAGTGACTTTTTTCTCTCTGTAGTTGTTAGAACAGGCTCTAGTGATTGAGGAGCAGCTGCGGCGGGCAGCTTACCTCAATATGACCCAGGACCCCAGTCACCCGGCCATGGCTCTCAACACTCGCTTCACTGAGGTGGAATGTTTGGCCGAGTCCCACCAACACCTGTCCAAAGAGTCTCTGGCTGGGAACAAGCCTGCCAATGCTGTGCTGCACAAAGGTCTGTGGTCCAGCTCCAAACCCAGCAACGGGGCTACCTCCAGAACACGCAATACATCAGAGCTTGTGGAGCAAAAAGGATCTTTCAGAATTTGCTATTTTTAGAGTCTGGATTATTTTGTGCCAAGTGAAATGATAAATATTTGTTGTTTTTTGTGTTTCCTGACTTTTTAATTGAGATTTTAATACTTTAATAGAATTTTTGAAGCTAGTTTGTGTCTGTTTTTTTTTTTTTTAAAGAGTTTTATTCATCCACCCAGACAGACAAATGTGCTGGTAAAGGAAGTGCACACAGATGCTTCCATGTTTTTGTTTCTTAAAACAGCCCCTAACGGGCTTCAGCAAAAATCCTGTTTCACACAGTGGTTTTATTTTAAGTGATAATCAGAACAACCTGGTAGTGATTTGTAGGATGAAAGTTTAGGAAAAGGCCAAAATCTCCATTAAAGTTATTGTATCTGTGAGTCTGGTGACATCTGTTATAATACTTAGGTTTTTCAGTTTGAAAATTCAAATCCTTCATCACATAATAGATGTGATTATTAAACGATTAAATAATTTTTGACACTGGAATTAAACTGAGTGTTTGTCTAAATAAAAACATAATTTCTGTTCTTATTATTTTACTGTGTGCTCCTTCAGTGCTGAACCAGCTAGAGGAACTTCTGAGTGACATGAAAGCAGATGTGACACGACTGCCCAACATGTTGTCCAGAATCCCGCCGGTGTCGGCTCGTCTGCAGATGTCTGAGCGGAGCATCCTGAGCCGCCTTACCAGCCGAGGCAGCGACCCTCCACCACAGCAGGTGACACGACTCCCGCTGGTGTATATTTATATATGTGTGCACATAAAACCGCTCTGTTGTGATGTTTACACTGATGTTACTGGCAGGTATAAAAACGACAGAGTGGAAGCTGCTGGGAGATGAACAACTAGCTTACAGACCATGTTTCAACTATTCGGTTATCTCAACACAGCTAATACAGTCTGTTATTTTTATAACATAAAATGATATTTATAGTGTTAAAACAAGTAGTTCTTGTATTACATCAAGTTTCATCATTCAGTTTTCCTGTCGAGGCAGCTCAGGATGATCAGTCAGGCAAGTCATACATATGAAACGCTGTTAGCTGAAGATCCTTAATGTTTAAATCAGTTACCAGCGTGTCTGTCCTTTCCTCTAATAAAGAAAGAAACATTTTATGTTATTGGGATTTTGACATATTCCTAGTTATGGCTGTGAAACAAACTTTTTAAATGACTGTGCACAGTCGCTTTCTGCTTCTGTAATTTATTGACAGCAGTCAGGTTTATTTCTGCTGCATTTTATCTTCTAAAAATACACATCATATGCTGATATGTGTATGAGAGGTCAATGTTTTACACAGTGGAGGCTGGTGACTCATAGGGCTGAAGATACAAATGTGAGTAAAATAAACACGGCTGTGGAGTAAAATCCAGATATAAAAGGTTTCCTGGTTGCTACTGCTTAGTAACCACATTATTCTGTTAAAACCCACTGGGAGTCTTCAGATTCCTAATGGAAAAGTGATGCCTAAAATTGATTATTTTATCCAAGAGTTCAATTATTTATTTTCTATGGTGAAAATTAAGTTGTGATTATTTTTTCCTCTCTGGTTTCACTTTTCACAAGAGTTGAATGAGTTAGTTTTATTGTCTCTTATACACAAAGATCATTTCAGTCAACTAGTCCCAACAATGATCGTGTCTGTCGATGCTTTTTTGTAACCAGAACACAATCAAACATTTGACTCTTTTTCTTGTCCTGATTATATTTGATGTTTTCCTGCTGAAGAAAGAAAATGTGTCTGAAAAACGAATATAAATCTGGTAATCATAATGAGAGACAACAATTCATACAGCGTACTTGCTGCTTCAAGATAATAACACAGAGGATTGACCTCTTGTTATTTGCTGATAAATCATTCATGTAACCTTGTGGCCTGCTGGAGGATAATTCATCTTGTGTGTCTCTCAGCCTTTCAGCCAGGGTGGGTTCAGCTGCTCCCAGATGTACAGCAGCAGTTTTGGTGGGGGGTTCAGAGGACCAGGCGGACAGCCCATGGTCAACTACAGTCAGATGCCCCTTGGACCTTACGTCAGCGGTAACAACCAACACTTACAATAAATCAAATGTGACATGAGGCAAAAGAGAAATAGAAGCTATTCCGACGATTTCCATTTTTGAAGCAGCGAGAACTGATTTACAGAGAAATGTAGGATTTACATAAAACAGCAAACGCTTCCAGCAATCAACAAAAACAGAAAGATGTCATGAGTGCAAAAGATTAAATAAACTATTTCTCAGTGATATGAATATACAATTTCATCCATTATGTATTTCTACTTTTCATTTCTTGTGTTTCAGTCAAATTGTATTTTCAAAGTTAGTTTCTGATACAGTTTAATGTAAAAGTCAGATCAACCAAACCAGCATTAAAATATTATGGACTTATAAAAACAGTAAAACACAGGTCAGCGATCCCGTTACTGCTTAACTGTATGCTGTAAAGAAGCAGGAAGTCTTTATATTTGTATAAGATCTATATTTACATCCTGACAATAAGCTGCTACATATCAGCTGTTTGCTTCCATTTACAGTGTCTTCTAATGGCCCCCCCATTCCTACAAGCCATCTGGACAAGAAGTCTCTTGACTCTTTGAGAGACGTGGCTACACCTGAACTCAAGTCAGGAAAACCTAGTGATGTCATCTGTATTGAAGACTAGACCAGTTCTGTATCAATGACCTGAGGTCAGAAACTCCCAGGGATGGAATCATGGATGACTGCTGCCCTTGTTCTTACTCTACACCCTCCTTTTTATTCTATTCCTTCTCTTTCTCATTATCTACTGAATCGAGCTCTCTGCGGTGTGGATGAGGCAGTTTTTGATTTGTGTAGCTGTATCAGTCTTAAAAGTTGCACTTTTATCTTTCGAAGATCCTATAGGAAGATTTGCGAAGACATTTGTTTTGTTTGTAATGACAGCTGCAGATTAGGAGGGAAACCGGAGCAGCTTTTATTTATTTTTTTTAGAAGGACTTTATGCGGCCTGCACTATAAACCAAGACTCAATCAAGACGAGTTTTGGATTTTCTTCATTGAGAATCTTTTAAATCTTGTAATATAAGTTTTTTTTTTATTTGTTTTCTCTGCAAGCTGCAGCTTTCTCAGTCTTTGTGCACCCTTTTGCTTTTATCTTTTCGCCAACGTCCCCTTTACACTGTGACCGTGCTGCTTTGGAAGCTTATTGAGGAAGAGAGAAAGTCAGTTGTAGTAGTTTGACATGTTTTTCAATGCCAATATTTTAAAAATTACATGACATGAATATGTGTTTTTATCAGCCTTGTTGTAAGCAGTAAATCTGAATTCTGATTTTCAGAAATGAGTACAATATATCAGGTAGCAGGAAAAGGTTTGTTTAACTCCAAAAACTGCCACCTGCTGGTATTTTGGAGAAAGTAAAACTGCAGACATCCTGACTGCTGCACTGGCCTCATGTACAGTACATAATCAGAGACTGCTTTTTATTTTCCATTACATAAGTCTTATAACAGTGAAAATATTTACACATTCATTAACACATCCAGGGATGAAGTAAGATCCAAGGCTCGGCGTTGCAGATGAAAACTCAGAGCAAATGTTTGTGTCATTTTAAAGGCAACTCAGTGTTTCTGTGTTATAGAAGAATATTTGTGACTCTCTTTATTTGAATGTTATTATTAGCTGTAGGGCCCGACATCGGGGGCATAAGCTGGAGCATATCTTGTCCTCATGTAGAGCTGCAGTGCTCAGGTCAGCTGAGACCTGAATGAAGAGACATGTTTCCTTTGTTATATCCAGGAACTTTTACACTTCCTGTTTAATTGTTAGGATTTAATAATATACTTAAGATGCCATGGTACATTCAGTTTACCAAATCAGCAAGGCTTTTAGTTTCTCTCACTTCATTTTATAGTAAAGCCTTATGCTGTTTTTACTTGATGCCAGATAGAAGAAAAGTCATTTGTTCCCTGATGCAGTTTATTTTCTCTACTTGTGCCGCAGTCTAACTCAACACGTGAAGGAATGTTTCTCAACCTTTAAGAGCCGGTGTTGCACAGATGAGATGTTCATGTTTATCTCCAGTTTCTTCAGTTTTTATGTTTTGGTTTGTGAACTTTGTCATATGTTGAATTTACTTGCATGAAACTCAATATATCATTGCTTTTCTTTCTAAATGACCAAACAAAGCAGATACGATTGGTTCAAATGTAAATAACAGAATTTAGTGTCCTGTAAATTATTCAAATTCCATAATAAGTACAAAAAGTTCTGACAACATTTGCACAGAGAATTGATTACAACTAAGTTATAGTTCAGCTTCTGTCACAGCGCTGTGGAAGTGTTTGGAAACTGAGGATACCGATAGTTTCCTGGACTTCAGGCTCAGCAGTTTGGGAAGTAAAAGCCTTGTTTTTTGGAGTTCGGCTCTTGTAAGACACGTGGAATGTGACTTATCATCATCTTGTTCAAAAAAGTAAGACCTTACCTGAAAAAATGTCAGCACATTTCTCCAAAACCTGTTATTCAGCTTTAATAGTGCCTTTTTTCAAATGTGCATTTTCTCTTTTTACTTTAACAACTGCTGGCGTTCAAATTGTGTGCTGATAAAACTGGGATTCTTCTCACGCTCAGCCCCGAGGAGGTGTTATTTATGATTAATTAGGTAAAAATTAATCTTAACTGAGCCTGTGAAAAAACAAATGACTGAATCTTGGTTATTCTTATTTAAACATCTGAACTTACAAGTCTGAATGTTGAGTTTGCTGGTAAGAGTTTCCAATAATGTTTTTTAGCTCGTGCTGTAATTTCCACCTCTGATTGTTTTTAATGCTGAGTCACCTGAAGACTTAAAAATCTCTGCAAGTCGTTGTTTGTTTTTTTTTATATTTTGCACTATAAATAATTAAAATCCCCACATTCTTATTAATCTTACACTGGAATATCTTAAACTAGGATCTAGTTGCTTACTTCACCTCCAAGCAAGGCCTGATGCACCTTCATAAGCAGAGATTCTGTGTCTTGATCTGCTTTTTATGTGTCATCATGTTTCTGATCTTTTGCCAATGAAGTTAATAGAATTGCCATTAAATTTGATCGTATATATTTAAAAACTGTATAACAGTGACAGATACTGTTTACCCAGTTAAAAATAGGGTTTCAGTGAAATGCTTTATTGACAGTTTAAATAATTTCCTGACTTTAATTTTTCATGAAGGCAATGTGAGATGTATTGATTCAAGTGCCAGTCCTTATGTCCTACTTTTATGTTCATGGTTTGAAAATCAGTGAATTAATTTGTTTGTATCACTTAGACTCACTTATATAATGCAGATATTTGTCTTTTTTTTTTTATTACAATCATGACAGACTCTTAAAAGTGAGAAAGCAGTACAAACTCCATCACTAATATTTTCACATCCTCTTTTTTTGAATTCATAAACCTGAATTTTTCCAGCAGGTTTTTCCCTTTTATTCACATATATGTTACATATTGTCACTTCTGCTCACTCACCATGTTCATTTCTCAACATGCTTTGATTAGAAACTCCAATTAAATTCAAAAACATGACAATTTGACATCACAATCAGAAGAATCTTGAAGCGTATCCCACTACTTTTATAGTACTTTTTATTCGTGTTTATCAGTGCTGAATGTTATTAACTGTGATTTTGTTTATGCCATTCAATACTTGACCATGACATGTATTAGGTTGCTTGAAAGACAGGACCTCAGAATCATGTAAATACTTGAACAACTTTTCAGAGATAAGCTTGTGTCACACAGATTTTTTTGTATTAAGATGAAAAAAAAAAAGACGAATACCCACTGAGGTGTGTTGCCATAAACCTGCTCTGTGCACAGTATATGCTCATCAATCAAAACCATGTCTTTTCCCTCTGGAGTGATGACAACAGAAACACAGTGCTCCAATGAAATGCAATCAAACTGAAGTCAGTATGAATGTAACGTCTGTTTAAAAGACTTCAGTCTAATATAAATATGTTAACAATGTATGTATTTGCTTCTTAACATGGCTTCAAAAGCTACAAAAAGACCCTGATAAAAGGCACCTTTGTTGCAGTGAATGCACAGCTTGTGAAGCATTAGACGGTTCACTTTTGGGAGGTGGCAGTGTATAAAGCATTTACAGACAATGAGCAGTGTTACGGTTCTGATAATTGTGCTGTATAGCAACTGAATGAAAAGTGAATTGTCATCTTTTTATTTGTATTCTGTGTATTTGTTCAACGTGTTTTAATAAATCTTCTGGACAACTGTAACAATGTGTGATCATTTTTTTTTTTTGGCTTGCAGTCATTCCAGCAGACAAATGAAGAGGCATGCTCGTGAGTAATTGAGCTGGGTTCAGCAGGACTTCCTTTTTAATTAAAGCAACAGGCATTCCACTGACACAGCCTCACACATTACCTTGTTCTCATTGTGCAACGTCTTCCAGCGCTGCTTGTCACTATTGTCATGAGCCTGCAGTATAATAAAATGTGATTAACTGCACAAATACTAATTCAGTAAGACACAGAAATAGCAGACGCCAGACACACAGTAACAAACTGATTCTAACACATTATAAATCACCAGTTATACTCAAACTGGTAACATGTTGTGACAAATACTCTGTATGTCATTTTAATATTCAGTTCATCAGCTTTTTTACTTCTTTTGTTTCTGTATTTGTCACAAGGACTCATTACAAATTATATATAAGAGTATGATTTCCCATGAAAGTTTGTTTAAATCTGTATGGAATAGGTTATCCAAACTAAATCAGAGTTAAATAGATTGTAAGAACAAGTTCAGGATTTTTAAGCAAATTATAATAAAAACATACATGTCTTTATTAGTCTTTCAAGTTCAGTTTAGTCATGAGTTAGAAATTCTTTTAAATGACTCTCAGCAAGTCACTGAACCTGTTTGAACACCTTTATCCTACACAGGAAGTTTTGTGAAATGGCCTTGCCCTTAATTCCCTTTTGTCCAGCCCCATTTGTTCATATATGCTTTCTGATTGGTTCAAATGTCCCACACTAGGTCTGCGATTGGCCACATACGGGACTTTGGCACTCTCCCATTGGCTGGTGATGACAGGGAACCCTCACTCTGCTTTGTGCCGCTGTGTGGACAGCAGCAGGGGTCTGTGGAGTGGGAGGAGGGAGAAAACTGAAGAAAGGAAAGACTGAGACTAGAAGGGCCGAGGGTGTGAGGTGTAGGACATCTCAAAAAACAGAGGGAAAGACTGAGAGTTGAACAGATCCAGACAAACAAGAGAGGCAGAGAAAGAAAGGGGAGGGAGACAAGAGGGTTTACCTCATCTAGAGCTGCTTGTGCACACGGTGCAGGAGAGAAGTTGTGGGAAAGTAAACAGCAAAGGAGAATTCCAATCTGTGTTCAGCCACTTGCAGCCTTCACAGGACACTATAGAGATGAGAGACTGTTTTAGGAGCTGAGAGTTTATGGGATGTTACCAGGATTAAAGGGTCACCAGGGAGTGTCCTGAAGCTTCTTGGAGGATATTTAACTGTGGACAAGAAGGTGAGATGTGTTTAATATTGATTACCAACAAAACCCTGCGTCTTTCTCTCCTGCATTCTGCCCTTCCTCTGTCTTCCTCCTTCTCTCAGCTTGTTTGGCATGATGCAAAGACAGCAGCTTTGTCCAAAGGGGGCCATTGATGAAGTGGAGTTGGGGGGTGGGTGTGCTGGTTTGTGCCTGACAGTCTCTCAGTCTGACAGCTATAGGGCAGCTGAGAGGACAAGAAAATGTGGAGGAGGAGCAGAGGCAGGGATGAGACATAAACTAAGACTTTTTTAGCAAAGTACAAACCACTATGGACAATTAAACCTGGACTTGCCTTAGAGAGCAGGCAGGGATACAAAGTATAAGGCCTTATGATGGTAGCAGACCCTGAAACAAACACCAGGAAGGATGGACGGGATTCTGTGCTCATCCCAAACCCAGAATCAAAGCAGGCTGTTTTACAGCAGTACTCTGTTCTTCCAGTTCTTAGCGTTCTAAAAAAGATCCTCTGTCCTGAACTCGGCCTACACTCCTCTGGTTTGACGGTTGCTTCTCGGAGTACAATGACCCCTCCCAGGATGGATTTCATGCTGCCTCGTTCAGCAGAACAGAGAGGGGACACAGGGAGGAGAGGGGTGAGAGGGAGGGATCTAAGGGACCTCTGACACAGTCTGTGCTCTGAACAACTCATTTGCATTTGAAACTAAGGGACTGTTTCTGCCTCTCTCGCCGGATGTCCAAGAACCCCCACCCCTCTAAAAACTCTGGAGTTTTAGATTTTTCTCTTCTTAGTCACAAACCAGTGCCCCCAACAGACCTCCAAGATCCAAACATTCATGGTTTGAAACTACCACAAAGACTTCTCTGTCAGCTGGCAGCCATCTCCTCGTAGGACATGTAAACTTGCACTCACGCCATCACGTGCACACATGTAAGGCCTTGATGGTCGATTGCACAATGAGTCATTTGATAGGAGTGACACTTCTTCCATATGTCTGCTGGTTTACTGCATAACAAGCTAACAGCAGTCATCTGAAAATGTTCAATAATTAACCAGGAGGAGCTTTTGGAAGATGATGTCACCCAAACAAAGATTGTCCTACTTCCTGTGCGCTCTTCCTAAAACACATTCCCAGGCCAAATTATCCCCCATCATTAGAAACCTGCAACCATCCGAGTTTTTTTGGACTAATATGGTGTAAAACGCCATGTGAGATTTCCTGAAGATCAACTGAGTGTTTTTATTGCGGGGTACATTTTTACACGTGATATCTGATTTGACTGGCAGATCAAAGGAACAACCACCCATGTTTTGCATTGAAAGGGATTTTTTTTTTGCTTAAGATGCACAGAACAAAATGAAAAGGCTGATGCCAAAGGCAACAACAGACTGTGGGAATTTCAGCTATTTGTCACATTTATGTTTGCATCTAATTTTTCACAGTGAATGAAGTTTAGTTCATAGAACTGCTCGTCTTGTACTCAGTGGTCCCTGTTGCAGGTCTTATAGTGATGCTGTATCCTGAAGCAAGTTGGAATTTAGTAGAAAAGCTCATGTTAAGTTTAAGAAAAACACTTGTTATGTTAATGTTTTGTGTAACTTTTCCCCTCTGAGATGCATCACCTTCAGCGGAACCCTGCAAATAAAACTCCACTTTCTCTGACTGGATGTGGTTTGAGTTTTGGCACGAGGCAGAAAAAAAGACAGGTCATGATCTACTTGATTTACCTTTGACTTACCTGTTTAATTGATTTGAAGTACCAGTATATCATTTTAATATTTCACACAAAAGATGGACTGATTGAACTAAAAAATATGTTATTAGAATTACAAAACAATCCCACGCTGCTGCAGCTGATAAGCTTTTGACTTGTAAGGCGAGAAAATATATTTTTTACAAATTTAAATGAGAATAAGCTGGAAAAAGGCTTGTTGATTCAAGCCATGAGCAGACACTTAACTTCACTGAAAGAAAGTTCAGCTCTTGTAAAAGAAATCTGCCTCTTCTGTAGAAACTAGCACATTTTATTCAGTTTTTAAGTAGATCACAAGCTCATATCAAAGTAGAGTTCCACTTATCTGAATCATGAAGATGACTGCATGTATCATGGGGGTTATTCAACTTGAGAAAAAAGATTTTGTAGGTTTTTTAAAGTCCAACAAAAAGTAACTATGATAAC
>SSNP01000003.1:8072597-8248208 GCA_006937955.1 Pachypanchax playfairii | reverse complement strand
AACCCTGCAAATAAAACTCCACTTTCTCTGACTGGATGTGGTTTGAGTTTTGGCACGAGGCAGAAAAAAAGACAGGTCATGATCTACTTGATTTACCTTTGACTTACCTGTTTAATTGATTTGAAGTACCAGTATATCATTTTAATATTTCACACAAAAGATGGACTGATTGAACTAAAAAATATGTTATTAGAATTACAAAACAATCCCACGCTGCTGCAGCTGATAAGCTTTTGACTTGTAAGGCGAGAAAATATATTTTTTACAAATTTAAATGAGAATAAGCTGGAAAAAGGCTTGTTGATTCAAGCCATGAGCAGACACTTAACTTCACTGAAAGAAAGTTCAGCTCTTGTAAAAGAAATCTGCCTCTTCTGTAGAAACTAGCACATTTTATTCAGTTTTTAAGTAGATCACAAGCTCATATCAAAGTAGAGTTCCACTTATCTGAATCATGAAGATGACTGCATGTATCATGGGGGTTATTCAACTTGAGAAAAAAGATTTTGTAGGTTTTTTAAAGTCCAACAAAAAGTAACTATGATAACTATGAAAACATCCTCGCTTTCCATCCTTGAAGTTTGATGTGTGTGTGTGTGTTGCATGAGGACAGAGGTTTTCAGAGTCTATCTGTCACACTTCAGACAAAAATAAGACCTCAGCATCTCCCAGCATCCTCTGCTTTCCTGGTCTTTTTTACAACTCTTTTGTAGCAAACTAACATCGTTGCTTTTGTTGAATTAGTTATTAACAGCCTGTATGTGCAGATGGCTCATGTATCTCCAAAGATGTGCAACTGCAACTGTCATGCAGGTTTTGAAGTGATACAAACATGATTTTATTTTACAGTGGATTTTTAGGAATGTATTTTTAATGAACATTGGGTCCATCATCACACAGTAAATATAAAAAGTGCATTTGTCATGTCTGAGCTCATATTAGACAGAAACACGACTAGGAGCAGGTTTTTGATGCAAGCTGTTGCTTTTGGATGGTGAGATTTTTTTGTATCACTTCCATCACTGATTGTGTTGAGAAGCAGAACAAACTATCAAGCTGAAATGATAAACATCCTGATGTTCTCAAAACTTTAATGTAACCCAGTGTTTGTCAGTTTCCCATGTTCTGCATAGTTTAGGTGTGTCCCTACTTCAACACACCTGATTTCAGTTGATGGCTGTTTAACTGCAGTCATGTGAATCAGGTGTGTGCAAACAGGGAAACATGATTCCACCAGGTCTGAAAAGTCCGTCTAATGATGCTGAACTTTCAGCTCAAAACTATTTCATTTTAAACTTTAATAAAACAAGTCAAGAATTACAAAGTTTGACATATAGATGATTATTTTTCTTGTGCTATTTAGATTAAATAAGTGTTAAAATAAAATCAGATTTTTGGATTTGAGGAGATATTTTTATGTTTGATACCTGCTTCAGCAGATCAAACAAGCAGCCGTCCATGTTTTGAAGTGACAAGTGAAAAGTTTTCCTTTTAGCTTCAGTAAAATATTAAAGACAAAACTGACATGATGCTGAAGGCTGACAGTGAGAATCAAAGTACTTTGTTACACGTGTATTTATACAAAATGAACTGTTTGTTGTTTTTGATCCACATTTATGCAGTTTGTGTAGTTGTGATTATAAATTACTTTGTGGTCCCAGTTTTAGCTTTTGTAGTTAAACTGTCCTAAAGTGTGTTCGGATTTAATGTTACGCTGATGACACTTTACTGCAGTGAGACATTTTCATTTGAATATTTTAGTAAAGGAAGAAGAGAAAAATAAATCATGTGTGCCATTTCATACCCTCCCAAAATAAATAAAAAAATAAACAAAAGTACATTATTATGATCTTTAAATTAAAAGTTGGCACATTTCAATGTGTTGCTGTTTCTTTACTGGAAACATTTATAGTTTATTACAACATTAATTCCATGTACAGCTTTAAAATGTAAAATATCTGTTATTTTGGGGAAAAAAAGTAGTAAAAACAAACAATGACAAAGGGTGTTTTTTTGACCTTTATCATATATTCAACAGTAACTTTTTGTTATATATTTAAATCTATAAACCCCAGAATGATCAACTTACCTAAACATTTTCAGCATGTTGAAATGTCAGTATTTAACCTGATAAATAAAACAGTTATTTGTGCATCTCTGTATAGAATGTACACCTCACACCCGTGACCCGTTCACCATTGTGTTGGGAGAACGAGTGGCAGATAGGAGGTAGAGGTTACTCTTACTGTGTCCTTGATTAATGGGATTTCTTCAGCATCTCACTAGTGTTGTGCAGTGACATTACTCTCATCAGCAGAGGGCATATGAAGGCCAAACTGGCTCTTGAATGAATAATGTATCCCTGCAAGTCTCAAATGTGTCAAAACGATAGTAAACCTGAGGGAAAATAGGAGTAAAATGTCTCCAGTGCTCTCAGATAACCACATCAAATGTTGTGCTTGCTGCTCAGTATAAAATTCAGTTTGGCCTTTGCAATGTTGAAATGTCTTTAAGTCAAACTTAAATATTTATGCCATTTGTAACATGTAGTGCAATGGATTTAATGTTCTCTGTGTTCAGAAATCTCTGCTAGGGCAATGTTGTGTTAAAGTAAGTCCATGGAATCCACAAATGGCTGTGAACAACCTCCCACTCAGACTGTTATGTCTTTTGACAGCCAAAGAAAGACATTTTCCATCTGTTCTCAAGTAGCTGTTTGTGGTTTCTAAATTGGCCAACTAACATTAGAATCTTGTGATCGGAACTCCACGGGGATGCTGGAGAAGTAAGTAGAGCCAGAGGCAGAATCGGTTCTGCCTGCTACAGTTTGCTGTTAGTGGTCTGTCACTGTCTATTGAGTGTTGTCGTGCCACTTTCTGAAAAATGAAAAACCTTGAAGCACTGATGCTCGCACTGACTTCCTATTAAATTGTCCAACTCTGTTTATTCAGTCATCACCGGCTGCTGTTTACTGGTATTGTCTTTTCATAAACCTGAGTACTCCTGTCCAAATGGTCAAACATGGCGCTCTGTGAGTCATCGACTCCAACCAAATATAGAGCAAATCACATTTGTCCCCTGTCCCAGGACTATAAATGCAGTCACTGCGTATTAGCTATTTTTGTTTTAAAGTTTGCATGAAGAAATATTGCTCATCTTTAGCGCTTTATAAAATGAAGTTCAATACATCAGGGAGCTGAGATAGAATCAGACATCATAAATCAACTTCCAAGCACCCGATGGATGCAACACAGTTATCTATGATTGAATGGAAAGAGAGGAAGGGAGGATAACAAAGCAGTTTGCTACATAAAATCTAAGAAATGCCACATTTACAACAACACAATAAATCTTAAAGGTGATGTTCCAAAGATACACAAATGTTTGTCTTGGTGGGCCACAGATCACCTTTGAAAATGTGCTTCTCTTTACCCATGCTCACAAACGACATGTCTCCACTTATTATCACATTTGGCACACACTTGAGGGAGTTTTCAGAGCTCTATGTAGGTCAGGGACTGGGTGTGTAGGAGGTTGTTTCATCTCTATTCTGTGATGTTTCTTATTTTCCCCATAAGAATAGCTTTCACACCGCTCCACTCCCGGGGATCTTTATTTTTCTAAGCTGAAATCAGTTTGATGGCTTGTCCAAATACCTGTGCTTAAAGGAAGCTGCTAAGATACCTGCCATTTTAATTCCCTGGAAGAAAAACTTCAAGGTTGCCATTTTCTTTTAACCAGCGAGGCACCAGCTTTTAGGCAGGTTTGTAATCATGTGAAAATATCAGTTACATCTCCAGAATAATCCTGTTTTGATTCTTTAGGTCCAGATTTCAGAAGCAAACAAGGATTAAGGATATATTTAGTTAGAATAACTTTGATCATAGAAAAAATAGTGACCGCACTTTTTAAATCAACCCGACATTACTCATCTTTTTTAAAATAAAAAGTGACCTTATTTCACCCTAAATGTTGTCTCTTTGATGTGCATTAACCAAACCACAGGCTGCACAGCCACCACCCAAATGACCTGGGAGCTAGTTGCTGCTCTGATTAATGTGGAAACAATGATTTCGGAGGACAGAACAGATATTTTCCCTCTACAAAAGGGTCATTGTTAGTTTGACCAATGTGTGGGATGAATAATGAAACTGTGATTGTGATACAGAGAAGAAAAAGTGGTCCAAAGGCTGCTGTTACCTAATGCAGCTGTAAACGCAAAGAAATGCAGTTTCGGAATAAAATGTTCATATAAACTCAGATATAAAAAAATAAAGTTGAAGTTGTTAGATCCAGATGATCAGGCAGTTTAACAAACATTACACAATGAGATGGAAAACTGTGTGAATGTCTTTTTTGGAAATGCCAGACGAGCTGAATTAAGCTGTTGAACAGAATATTCAGCTGTTTCTGTTTCCTGAATTTGGATAGATGGATGGATGGATGGATTGTCCCTGCTACTGAGCAGTTTATTCAGTGACCTTCTGTCTCTCACTCACTCTAACGTCTCCATCTTCTGACTAGCAAGTTGCCATGTTGATGAGTTTATTGAGCCTACTAGTGTTCTGCTGCCACAGACTACTAAAACATCTCCAGCATTTTATATACACAAAGATTTGTGTGTTTTTCCAAGAAAACGGAGTCTGCAAAAATATCATCAGTTAGTTCCTACTGATTACTTCTTAACATTCTATTTACCATACCATACCATACCATACCTTACCTTACCTTACCTTACCTTACCTTACCTTACCTTACCTTACCTTACCTTACCTTACCTTACCTTACCTTACCTTACCTTACCTTACCTTACCTTACCTTACCTTACCTTACCATACCTTACCTTACCTTACCTTACCTTACCTTACCTTACCACTTTCAAAAACAAAAGGTGATTGCACAAAGTGAGTATAGACTTCCAAATAAGCGCAAAGATAAAAATTGAACATAAAATCATTAGAATTAAACATGACACCAATTTGATCAAAACAAATAGTAAGGTTTAAAAACGGACGATAGACATGTGAGTGTAATACATACTCAATAAAAATAAAAGACTGAGGAAACAAATTAAAAATATTAAGAACCAAGTGCAATAGAAAAATAATGCGTCTTTAACCGGGACTTAAAAACAGTAACGGATGGAGACTGACGTATCTGAAGGGGGAGAGCGTTCCAAAGATTGGGTCCACAAACCGAGAAAGCTCTCTCACCCGTGACTTACAGTGGGACCTTGGACCCAGGAAAAGCTGGATTTCTTAGTCAGTTATGATTCTGGCTGCTTTAAATTAAAATAAACACCAGTGTTCTAAATTCAATCTATTACAAATGAATCTCTATTTCAGAAACACTAAATTTATTGCCTGATTAGCAGAAACATGTTGTCCATCGTTAAAAGAGACAAAAAAAGGATGAACATGTCAATAAAAGCATAATTTCCTCATGTATATGAGTTTGTTTCTAGGCAGCTCCTCAATGCTGCATTTACAAGGTGACACATACAGTATTCCCTTGTTAAACTGAGATGGACTTTAAACACACCTTCTTTTTATAATCTCACCTTCCACTTTTTCATATCAGATTACAGTAAACTTTAAGAGCCATTTTCTTCATAAGAATACACCTAACTTTCACATTAACAACATCCCAGCCCCGCCCAGCCCAGAACAAGATGAATATGTAAAGAAAACAAAACCTCTTCCATCGTTCACATAGATATCAAATAACAGATGAAGAGAAGATAAAGACACGATGACAGACGTTTTTACTGGGGAGACATCTTTTTTTTCATGATGTTATGTGTTACAATGCTGTTTTTTATTGCATTAAAGTGATAATATTAACATTGTGTATTAAGTGAGCAACACTTAAACACTTAAAAGTTCAGTTTAATGTGCAGCAATAAACAAACAGTTAGAAAATGAACAAAAAATAAACAGATGAAAGGAAGGAAAAGATAGAGAATAACTTTATTTGCATTGAGTATGTGGCGTTAATGACTCAGGAGGTGGAGTGGGTTGCCTGGTAACTAGAGGGTTACCGGCTTGAAACCCTGTTCTGTCTGGAAAATTTTACCATTGTGTCCTTGGGCAAGACATTTCACCCACCTTTACCTGTTTGGTGGTGGTCACCTCTGGAAGTGTGTGTCTGTAGTTTATCCCCATCAAGTGTAGGAAAGACAAACTAGTGTGAAGCGCTTTGGGACTCTTAAAGAGTCCATTCCATTAAAAACTGTTCTTCTGAGGTTTCTGTTGAATATTTTAGCTCCACCTTCATAGTGGGTGTGAAAACAGGTCAACAACTTCTCTTTCAGTTTTTATCTCTCAAACTACGCAGGTGGCGATAAAACCCGAGTTCTCCTGAGTCTGAACAGCCTGTATCTGTTTCATCACAACTTCTTTGTTCGATAGTATTCAGAAGCTCCCACAGTTGAAACCACACCTAGCATGCTGCTGGCTAAAAGCTGTAGCATAAGACGTAGCAAACAGGAAGAGAGAACGTCTGACGTTGCCATGCACAGGAAACAGTATACCTTGCTCTAATAGGCTAGTTTGTTAGCCAATCTGAGTCCAGCAAATTCGAATAATGAATATGAACGAGCTGCTGCCGAAGCCTGACGGAACGAGTCAGAACCAGCTGAATTTTAATGCAGACATGTCATGTTTGCCCTGTTTTATAAGATATGTGTATAAGTAATAAATTATAAGGAACAGAAATCAGATGAGACTTATTATAAGAGCACTACTGTTTAAAATACAAGATTGAAGCAATTGATCATATTTTTTATGGAGGATGAGGAGAAATGATGTACAGAGGCGTCATTCAGAAAGGACATATTCAATGATTCCATTGATTAGCACTGAATCTTGTATTCCTATAACAGTAAGATTATTTTCTTGGGGATATTTAGATAGACAGTAAAATAATTTTGAATTGATTCATTAATTATATTATTGAAGTTATCTGAGTGAGAATAAAATAATTCTGCAGCTCAGGATGTTTGAAAGTGTTTGTGTGATCGTCACACAGAAGGTGTCAGATGGTTTTCAGGTTCACAGTGCATGAAAATAGTTTTCAGTAACATCCGTGTTGCATTGTGAGCAGAGTTCTGTGTCAGTTACTCCATTTGGATATTTTTGATTGAGTAACATGAGCCCTGTACAGGCTTTGTTCTGCTTCTTGGAGGAATTGGTGAATGTTTTTTTCCAGTTCTATGAGTCATTGTTTTTTTTTTTTCTATTAATATTACAAATGATTTGCCAAAAATCTGGTGCTTTTAGTTCTCTTTGAGTTTTTTATTTTAGTATTTTAGATATTTGCTTTATGGTTTTTCCAGTACAAATGAGAAACTGCCGAATCAAGTGACTGAAAGCATTTTTCTGTTGGTGTAACAGGGAGATCTGAAAACAAGTAAAGAATCTGTGGGAGGATTTTCATCTTAATGGTTGCTATTTGGCCAATAAGTGAGAGTAAGAGTCATCCAGCATTCTAATTTGCCTTCACTAAAGTTCAAAAGTGGAATGTAGTTGAGAGAAAATAACTCTGGCAGAGTTATTAATCCCTAAGTACCTAATATTTCCAACACATGGTGAGGGGAGTGAATCCCAGGAAGTGGTCAGTAAGTGGAAGCATAGTAGATTTATTGCAACTGTTTGCATAATTTGATAATTCACATTAAGTAGCCTGTTTTTCGATGTAGCTGTCTGTCCCGCCACCTGTGCTGGTTTCTGTAACTTTTCCTAAGAAACTTAACAAACATCCTATCGGGTCCAGCCATGTTCCAGAACTGTAAGCAGTTCAGGCTGCTCAGAATTAAAAGCATATGCTGTATTCATGGTGACACAATAACATGTAGGGGGACAGTCTGAGATCATAGAAAGTCCCTACTTTATAAAATGATAAAAACATTTAAAAGTGTTTAGATATTGAACATGCTGATCACAGTTAATGTCCATTTTTGTATCAAATCAAATCAATCAAATCAAAAATACTTTATTAATCCCCGAAGGGAAATTAAGTGCTGTTGTAGCTCAGTTCTTCTTCAGGGAGCCAATGTAGAGGGATAAATAATAATAATAAATAATATACATCACTTCCAAGGACAGAAATCCAAGGGTACAGAAATCTTAGTCTAAAAGTAAAAACAACAACAAAACAACAGACGTTGCAAAAATCAACAACTATCTCATTTTCACAGGTTGGCTGTTTCTATTACGAAACAAGAACAGAATCAGAAACTCAAAGGATGAAATATTCCAATAATTTATTTATGAATTGTAACTTTATATCTTTACCAACTGATTTATTTGATTTTGTGCACATAACTGTTTTCCTTGTACATCAGCACAAACATGACACTGAAACCAGATTTTAAAAAGCAGAAGGTCAAACAATTGCAAACAGTTTATGCTCAGGGCCTGTACTAATTTATTTTTGCACTCTTTAGAATCTATTCTTTAAACATCAAGGCTGCTGTGAAGCAGGTTCTCACTGATAAGATGAAATTGCCCTCCTAGATAATTAAGGTCTGTAATTTTAGGCCTCTTGTTTTTTAGAAGGTGTGAGCGATATCTTAATTAATCTGTCAAAGCTTCTTCAGACTGTAAATAATCTAAGGAGTTATACTCAACATATGTTTTACATTTATTGGAATTAAACTGTCTTTATTTTTACAAACCTATGAAAGCCTTTATGTGTGTTTTTTTATGCACACACTGAAGAACCGTGGAGGGGTTAACAGTTCATTTCAGTTCTGTGTTGCTTACCGAAACAGATTTTTATCATTGATTTTTTTTTTTTTTTTACATGTGGTTGTTTAACTAAACAGCTTTGGCATGTTTACGGAGATAAGAGAGCATTCCAAGCTTCCAGTCTATTTACCTTTTTTTTGCCTTTATAATTCCAGTGGAACAGGAAGTGGGAGTCATGGCAACATGTTTTATGTTCATATTACATGTATCTCATCAGTCACAGGTTATGACATGATCTTGATTTGTAGTGAAGGAAAGGTTACAAGGTTTCAAACTTTCAAGGAAAGATTACACATTATCTTGTCTTTAGAAATTCAGTTTTTTCAATATTACAGTACTAAGCCCTTCAGAGGTGTCCAACTCCAGGCCTCGAGGGCCGCTACCCTGCATGTTTTAGATATTTCCCTGATTCAACACACCTGACTGAAATCCTCACCTTGTTAGAATATCCAGCAGAAACCGGTTAATGATCTGTTCATCTTAATCAGGTAAATCATAAATGTAAATAAATAAATAAACCTTCTTCTGCTCTGATCTGGCTGTTTATACATAATATTCATTTGCATTCACAATGACACTGAGACTGACTCTGTTTTAGCTGCAGAACTTGCCTGTAGAACCAATTTCAGCTACAAAATATACAGCTGTGAGTTCAAAACTTGTCCAAACTTGTCCTCTTTTCTCTGTCTCTTCTCCTGAGTCACTGATTTATCATTCAGTTACAGACAAACCCCCAGATTCCTGATGTGATTCAGCATGTCTGCATATGTTACATTGCATTCCCATTCCTGCGTCATTTCCGATTTTGCAAAAAGTTTGGAATTGTGCAGCAATATTCTGTAAACATGCACGTTTGAGGCTGAATTCCTAGAAGTCTGCTCATTCAGATTAATGTGGAAAAGTGTCACAGGGCACACATGTAATATTTGTTGAAATGAAGTTGTAAAATCCCACAAAAAAATCACATGTCAGATACACTTTAAGACTTTTATACTACTAGAACAATCTAGTCTTACAGAAAATAAACCTTAAAAGTTGTTTGGTTTAATATTTTTGACATGATACAATTCCATAGTTTATGAAATATTTACAGTAGCCTATTAGTAAAACTATTCAGAAATGTTTTTTAAACCCACGTCTTTGCTGTTGTTTGACATTGTATTGATTTTCTACCTTAACTCTTTTTCAGCAACTATGTCTGCTCCGATGTCTCATCAACCACCTAAACAGGATGAAGAGGATGATGATGATGAGGAGCAAGGAGAAGAGTTTGTGTTTGACGACAGCACAGATGAGGATAAAACTCCAGAAGACAGTAAAGAGATCACCTCAGACTGCGTCAGGCTCACCCCAAAGTCCGAAAACGAGTCCAGTGAGACATCAGACGGAGTTTTACAAAGAGTTGCTGACAGCGCACAGCTTATTAAATCTTCACCTCCTGCTGGACCAGAGAGCATTGCTGCTTCAATTCCCACCCCAGGTAACTTGGTTTTAGGGATAATAAATTATTTAAACTGAGATTAAATGGTTCCTGGCTTCTCAGCAGAGGAGGGGATAAAATTGTGAGTTTGTTAGCGGCAGTGGATGGTTATCTTAGATCTCTTAAAATAAAGAGTAATTAAGAATTCAGCAAGTAAAAAAGTACATAACTATTAGAGCTTTTGAACAGGTAAATACTTACATGAACTAATAACTTAAAATATTTCCTTATTCTCACAAAAGTCTTGAGAAAATTCCTCCAGTGTGGTTATAGTCAGTTACTGATGAATGCTGATGTCACACTGTGGTAAAATTTGGGTAACAGAGTTTGTTTTTGTAGCAGATTTTGTGTTAACAGCTGTGTTTTTTACAGATTTACTGATTCCAGGTGCATTTTAATAAACATACTGTACAACAAGGCATGGAATTCATATCTCAGTCTTTTATGGCCAAAATTACCGATAAAAGCAAGTTGACAAAATTACGTTCTAACAAGTTCCATATTTACTGCAAAAGTTTATTTATCATCTGATGAAATAAGTTTTAAATTTGGATTGCAGCTTAACAGGCCAGAAAGTGTGGGTGGATTTGGAAATGTGTCTGTTTTTGGCACAATATTGTTCTGCTAATGACTAAATCTTACACATAAAAACTGTAAAACTATGTTTGAAGTTTTGTAGACCTTTAACTTTTAATCTTACCCAAAATGCAACTGCTTGGTGGAAAAGCTGGTTTTCATTGAGTAGATGTGATGCATCTGTGTAAGTTATTGATCCAGTGTTTGAATCTGTGAAGTTTTTCTGTCTTTTGCTGCTTCCATCTCTCCCCATCTTCTGCATATATAACTTTATTGACCAATTTTTAGTCAAACCAGACCAAATCTAATTAAACAAGAACCGTGCCAAGCACAGAAAACAAGCTGTGACAAATAACACTTCCATCGTGGAAGAAGACAAAATAAAACACATCTTTATATCTTCCAATATTCCTGGCACATTTGCAAATCTCCTACTCTTCTGTTTTTGTTTGCGCCTCAAATATAATGATGCTGAGTGTGAACAGAATTCTGATTTCAGCGTAGGCGGCAAACAATCGCTCAGATGTGAAAGTTAACAATCATTAATATCTGGTTCTAAAGCATCACTTTTTGCAGTTCATTAGTGAAAAAAAGTAGTTAATACTGTAAATTATGTAGGATTTTTTAGCCCAGTATCAAAGATTAAACTTTGTAATGTTTTTTATATTTTTTTTTCATATAAAACAACAGAGACTTATGTGTGGGTGTGCAGATGGACCCCAGTACCAACCAAGTGAAATAAATCTAATCTGATTATCTAATTTCACTTCAGGGATTAAAAAAATGGAAGTAAATTGAATTGAATTGAATTGAATTTAAAACGGCCACACATGATTCCTGATCTGCTCCTCAGCCTCCATCTGAAACATCCTAATAGCTGTGAAAATATTACAGAAAAATCTGTGAATCACACCAGCACTACTCATTTTGTATGGCCTCATTTAGACTCCTAAATCCTGTTTAAATAATTGACAACCTGCTGTGAGATCAAAGCTGCACACAAGATGACTGTTCATTGCAGCCAAAAAGGATGAAATCAATAAAAACCTCTGAAAGTGACAATTCAATAGAATTACAAAGTATCAGAGAGTGAAGGAGAATCAGCAGTTTGTGAAAACATTTATGTGGGTGGATAGGGAGTTTGCTGGAGCTTCAAGTACTTAAAAATGACCTCTTTCTCTTCTGGTTACAGATTTAATAAAAAATTGCAACATTATTATTCATAAAGGTGCTAAAACACTAATGTATTTTTTCCATCCATGCAAACAGACTTTCAAAGATAATTGAGCCTCATCTACTTTTTATCAGTGTAAATAATTTTGAGTTTGATTTTCATTAAATTGCTTCTCAGACAATCAGCCTGTTATTTTATTTCAGTACAAAAAGTTGCTCTGAAATGTAAATTTAATGTTTCTTTATGCAATATGATCAATTTTCTAGAGCAATTAGTGACTTTAATCAGTTGTGTGTGGTTTTAATTTCTCCCTAACAAGATTTTAATAAAGCTCCAGGCAGAGAGCATTAGGGAGAAAAGTTAACTTTCCTTTAATTGGATGAAGTTATGTATAAGTATGATATATTTACCACCTGGAGAATGTTGCCAAACAGGCAATTACACGGCCAGATAAAGCAGAAGATTTAGGTCTTGGAGAGGTTCTGTTGGACAAAGTGAAGCGATTAGCGTTTAATTAAAACACTTTTCTACCACGTTTATGTGCGGTAATCCGTTAAGAGGGCTGTGGAGATGCGCAGGGGGATTCTGGGTGATAATAATGTGTAGTAGAGGTCTGCTATGTAATTTAGGTCTGAGAGCAGCTGGGATTCGGAACCCTCCCTCATCAGATGACATGAGTTTACTTGCTAGGATCCAAAGGAACTCAATGATAGCATTTGCTTAACAACACCTTTGCTGTGAGAATGAACTATAAACAATCAAAGTCAGTTCTAGTTGGAGAATCTGTAGAATTAACTCAGATTACAAATACTGGTGAACCAGTTGGATTTATCTTCCTAAAACAAGATGACCTTTGAGTTTAAGACCAATTATATTTCATGGTATTTAAAGTGTTTTAAAACATGAACGAGTGAAAAAGAATATCAGAAATCTAAAAAAAACGCATGTCTTAAACTTGGAGAAGTGACTTTTAGCTAAAACATTTAGGAAAACTTTGTCTCATGGTTTTTGTTTTCTCCTTTTTACAGACATTCCAGTTACTGAATCATCCAGCTGGTAAGTTTCCTCTGATTATTGTGACATTATGGAAAAAATGACCAAGGAGTGGTGCATAAAGTAAACTTAGCACCCCAGCACATCAGTATTATGTCATTACGCCCAAGATAATGTCATGCTTAGTCTCCATCCAAATGCTCCACTGCGGAGCTGATGTTACGCTGCATCTATTTGTACAGTATTTAGCTGCCAGATGGCGTGTCACAACCAAAATGATGCTGTTGATGGAGTTCTAGAGGGAAATAACAGGGTTGTGTAATTCATGATCATGTATGCAGCTTGTAAGAGCAGCTTCAGTTGTGTTGATCAAGCAGACAAGTAAATGGTCCGGTTTCTGTTTGATTGCATTTATATGCCATCTCAGAGTTCTGTACATGGGCCTCACAACACTTCATATAACTGATGTTTCATTATTTATATGAAGTACACAGAATTACTGTCATTTGAGCCTTTTTCTGCTGTGAAACATGAAAACTGTCACACATAGTTTGTAGAGTACAACCCTGGCAGTGTGTGTGAGGATTAGAAACTGAGAAACTGTGTTTAGATAGAATCATTCTTTTGTTCAAGTGTTATTTGTCTCAGTGCTTTCAGATGAATTAATAATGTTCCATTACTTTTTAGTCAGGTAGTTAAATCCTTTTTAAAGCCCTTCTCACAATGAAACACTTGCAAGTTCAATAAAGTGTCTTGGGCTGATTAAAAACCTTCTCAGGTCTGCACGTATGACAGTATGAGTGACAGCTCCCACGGCCTCCTCTTAGTATTGCTTCAAGGCGTGTTGTGTGTACGCACATAATTCAAAGTACACGTCTGTCTGCCTTCAAACTGAGGAAGGGTCTAATCAGTGCATATGTCTGAAAAACACACTGGTGTCGGCATGCAGCACCATTTAGATGCAATTGTGAGAAAATTTCAGAGAATGAAACAATATTAACTGTATTAATTTCTGCAACTCAGAGGAAATTTGGTTGTGATTTAGTTAAACTGACAGTTTAATTCAATTTAGGTCATTTTAATGGTGAGATGAATTCGATTACACACACTTGTAATCAAAGCATTCACAATTAGTGAAACCAAATGAAGCTACAACACATTTATCTGCTGAGGTAAATACCTTCAATTCAAATGATTAAGATGAAAAAACTGAACAAAGTTAAATCAACCAGTATAATCTGAGATTTTCTGTGTCTATGTTTATATAATTGTACCACAGTGACTGAAAACATCCAGATGATGAAAAATACTGGTGATGAAAAATGATCTATTTGAATTATGTCTGTCAATATGATGTAAAGTGGAATTAAACTATAGAATATGTTTTTAATCTTGTTACTTCTGGCTGTTTTCATAAAAAATATTTTCTAAAGCATCTGTGTTTATTCATTTTAGGTAAAGTTGAAACAGCTGAAGAATAAAAAAATATATAAAAACAACTCCCTGTAGTTCAGATCTTAATAAAATAATCTCTCTCCAGACTCTGTGGTGTGCCTGATAAAAAACATGCTGGGGCCTTAAATTTGATTATGACACCCCAGCACCCCCACCCCCTGGAGGTGAATCTAGGAAGTGTGCTCAGAAACCTCTACTCATAGTTGGCTTCAGAGTTTGGATTCCTGTGGGCTTTCCTGTGCTGAAATGACTGAACTGGATTTCTGCACAGGTGTTAACCTGCTCGTGTGTGTATGCATAATCCTGCTGAGTGCACACACACATCCGTGAATGGCTGTCTATGCATGTGCTTGCATGTGTTTGTGTGTTTGATAAAGTCACCATGAGGTCTTGGCAATTTCTCATGGAGGGAGATTTCTGCTGAGCCCACATTTCCCCTTTGGTTTAGTCAATAGTCTGGCCTTTAAAAGGAGAGCTATCAATAGTACTTTCCACAATCTGGGAGTTTAGACTGTCAGCACATCCCCCAGATCTGTCAGCAGTTTTAGAATAATACTGCCAAAATGGCTTTATGATTGTTATTGCAGAAATATGGGTTTTTGTTAACTTTGCAAAGGTAGCACCTCAGCCAGTTACAGTTATTAGGCTCAAAAAGCTTTTCTCTCCTGCAGGTTTTATGCGTGCGCTGGCGTTTCGTACTAACTTTTACCTCTGACTTCTCTTTTTACCCTTTGATGGATAGTTTTCATTAAACAGCACCTCAACAATGAAAAGATGACCACAAAAGATACCATGACAACCAAGCACCATCATGTCTTTTATACCTGACTTCGACCCTAGAAAGTATAAATGTAACTTTTTTTTACTTCACTCTGTTTTTTAAGCTACACGCTTTTGCCCTTGCACAGAACTGTGAAGAAACTCAGAGAAAGCATTTATTTTTCAAAAGCATTTTGTTAGAAGACCTCTCACCTTGTTGCCTCAGCTGGAAAAAAGGCAACACTGCTGACGCATTAAAATCAGCTAGTTAAAAACTCTAATGAAATACCTCAGAGTAAATACATTTGGTGCTAAATAACACGATTACATGAGGTAAAGATGACTGTTGACAGTAGCACTGTGTGCACTGAGACAGTTGCACAATATGAGTGGTAGGCAGATGTTTATAGAGCAGATTTATGACCTGAGGACAAACAGAGCCTCAGTTCGGTCAGCACAATGCTTGTGCCATTTTAAAGAACATTTATTCCCCTGAGAGATGAGGGGGCAAAGCAGGTAAAGCCCCGACGTGCTTGCTGAAGGGAATGGAAACAGATGGAAGTGTGAGATTTGCATTCAAGCAGCTCCTACTTCAGGCTGTGCTCTTCCACCGGGCTGTGTCATTTGCATTAAAAAATGATTCCCCCCCTCTCTCCTTGAGCTATATGACTCACGAGGGCTTATAGCCTCAGATAAGTTGTGAAGGGGTGTGCAAAGATATGCCTGGATCGATAACTACCCTGCTCAAATCACTCAAACCTGACATGAATGTGTGCAGTCAGCCAGACGAGTTGCGTATCACCATTGTTCTGGTGCTGCTCTTCTTCCACACTGGCAATTTTAATGACAGGAGATCAGTTTATTGTAGGACGTGCGCTGACAAATTGCTCTTTTTTGTTTTTATGTGGGTGGAGATGAGTTTTATCGTTTAGATGGAGATGAATGTTGCTGCAATGTGGAGAATGCATCAGAGTAATACTAAGCTGTCGTGGTAGTTTGACACCACTGCAAAACCAAATGACTATTATCAGTACGTCTAATACGACTCGCTGGCAGGACATTATGTTTTCTTCTACAAATATAAAGACATGGCAAACCGGACTGTAATTTTTAAGATCTACAATGTTCGATCAATATTTAGTTTCAGATCAAACTGAAATACAATGTTTTAGATTTGAGAGTTTGAGATTTATTTTCATCTTCTGAGTCTCACTTTTCAGTTTTCTGTATTCTTTTCTTTCTGATTGCAAATACAGACTATTGCTGCTGCTGTACCGAAGAGTCAAAAAATCTGATAAATTCTTGAATATAGATATTTCACTTCCTTTGACACTGACAATAAATCTACAATTTTTTTCCTCTAACTGAAACAAATTGTGTCACTTTTTTGTGTTTATGTCCATGTTCAGTTTTCTGTGTCGTCTCATGCTGCTCTGTTCTGAAGTTAGGAAGGACAGATTTAATTAGTTTAAATGGGATTCTCCTGTACATGCTGTCGTATTATCAGTCATGTAGGGGAGGAAAAAAAAAACCTCCCTGGCAGCATCAACACAGGCTCAGTAATAGCTGTGTCAACAAGATTCTCTCCTGTGATGTTATGAAGTCTGTTTCCTAGCAGTGAGTCTACAAAGCTGCAGGAATGATAGATAATGATTTGACTGAACACCAGAACATATTATTTCCAGTTTGATGATCTGTAAATTTAGAACTAAAGATTTACATATTCTATTGAAACTGTGGCAGGAATATCTTTCTATTTTATAAAAAAGAAAGTGGTCAGTAATTTTTTTTTTATTCAAAGAAATGTTTTTGTTAAGCTTCACAGGTTCATCCAAGTTCCTTCTCATTTAATGCTGAAGCAGCATTTTTTCACTGCAATGTGACATTTAACGTTCTTTAAAAAACTTAACAATAAGAGCCCTGAGTAATGAACTGTGTTCTTAACTTAAACAACCCAACCAAACAAAAAATATCCAATCAATTCATAATAGTTAAAGCTCACTGAAATAACTTAAAGCCTCATCTGCTCAGACAAAAACCACAACAGGCTGCATGGTTGTTTATTTATTAATCATGCGACATGTTTTCAGGTGACCCACTTCTTAAAGTTTTCCATACAGTTAGATATTTAATATATAATTGAGTTAAATGATAAACAACATGATCACTACTAGTAAAATTAATAAGCAGACTGCAATAATTTCAGTATGTAAAAATACTTTTTGCATAATTTCTAGATATATTTTAAATACATGTTTACCCAATAAGCATGATCTTCAGTTTTCATACTGTTCCATCCCTGTTTACCTGACAGTCTGCAGGTTTTGTGACTCTGCAGTTCTTCTCAGTGTATCAGTGGATCCTTTAGGGTGGAGCAAAAGGCACCAAAGACCTGTCAGGTTTACCTGATTCATACCAAACAGCCCTCATGACATGAGCCTTCTGCTGTCTTTATAATCATTAGATGGAAACCAGACTTGGCTTATTTTAGGCAGCTGGTCACCCTAAACTTGTACCTCGGTGTTAATGCCTGCTGGATCCCTTTACATAACAAAAAATATTATTATGACTATAAATAAAAGAGGGTTTCAGCTCTTTTAATCTAAATAGCAGAGTTCATTATAGGTGAAAAATATGTTCCTGTATTTAAAACAGGAAACAGAACTACTCCAAAGGCATCTTCATTTTTGTAAGTCTGTGTTCTGTCAGACTAGAGAGTGTGATTTTGTATGCTTGGATTGCAAGGAACTATTTTGACCCCCTCACCATCCACTCAGCCTCCCCTTCGTCTCAGTGAAATTAACTTGTAATGAGGCACACAGCTCTCAGTGTTGGTTTAACTGTGCTAATGTTTGGGTACCTTCCAGGGCCTCAGCAGCAGTTGAGCACAGTACTTCAGCTTGTTGTGTGGGAGAAGAGCTTCCTGTGGTGCCATCGGCTAAAGAGACATTGTCTTATTCAGGAGACCACAACAAAGAAAGTGTCAAGGAAAGCTCTGAGTCAAGGGACACCTCTGAAGGTACAAAACTAAATTACTCTGACAGTGAACTGATGTTTCTTATATTATAGTCAAGAGGTTCAATATCAGGCCAGAAAGATTAAACCCATAGTAAGCTTGTGCTGGGATTCAGCCTCATTCCACCTGTGTATTATAGTGTTCACACTCTGGACAGATCTGATAGAAAACCAATTGGGCCTCCAGAGTTGCGTAAACAATACTGTGGCCACACTATATTGACACTGGCAGAATAAATTGTGCACCAGTATTTGGTTATTATTTCTTATTGCATGTCCTGACCTTGATCAAAGGTGGCAACAACACCATATTATAAATCTATGCTCATTGGATGACTTATTGATTAGCTAGATGCCCATAAAAATACAAATATACACACGGAAACACAGAGTAACAGAACACACGCTGACTCAAACACACATATGTTCAGCTGTGATTTGATTTCTACACAGTCATGACATGAATCCAATTAATTCAGTATGAGGATCAATAGAGATCCATTTCCTTGGGGAAAATTGCTTTTGGATTTTGACTCAGTCAGCAGTGCTGCTGATATTTGAAAGTGGCTTAGAAATGAGAGATGTAAAGGAGTCCTGCCGTACTGCACAACATTTTTTCATGCCCCCTCCTCACTTTTTCTCTCTTGGCCAACCTCAGAGTTAAACTGATTTAATAGCAAATGTATTTGAAACCTTCCTCACTGATATCTAAAATTACAAAATAGAAAGGTAAAGGCAAACTAATGTCTTAAAAGGTCATCTTATTCTCTTCCTAATGAGAAATCTTACTCCACAGTTAATGCCTGCTAATTTTAGTCTTCAAAGGCTTGACTTCAAAATGCATTCTGAATAGTAATAACCTGCCAGATTGCACAAAAATAGTTTTACAAACTGACAGACTTTTTTAACTTGACCAGTTAAACTGATATATATAGTTCATTAGGAATAAAAACGTGTTTCCAGTTTATAAAATCAACATATATCTTCAGTTTTTAGCTGAGATTATGACACATACTACAATGATAATCTGACATTGATTTGAAAATTATTTTCTGTGTTTTCCCATTTACACAGTTAGCACATAGCCTATACAACACTCTCAGAAATAGAGGTACAAGACAAGGACATTTTTGTACCTATAGGTAAATTGTTTTAAAATGTTCCCTTAAAAGTACAATATTGGTCTTTAAAAGGCCAGAAATGCCCCTTAGAGTGTTCAAATTGATATAAAGTACAAATTTGTACCATTTCAACTGCACCTGCAACCCTGGTCAAGGCTGGTTAATCTCCATTTTATTAAGTTTCATCCATCATTTTCAATATTATGTTTCAGAATGTTGGTTTAAGACTTCAAAATGTGGTATAATTTTACTGTTTTAGTGGAACAACTTCATAAGGTACAAAAATGGACCTGGACTACTGGGTACACCCCCAGCGACCTCTATTTCTGAGAGTGAATGTCATAATGATTCTGATCACAATGTCTGAATTTACTGCTGCTGCTATGTTTCTGTATAAAGTTGAATAAAAGTAAAACAATCAAACAAACACAGAAAAACAAAACAAAACAGCAAAGTACTTCTTGTTCACCTCATTTGAAGTAAGGACTCCGGTTCCCACGAGGGCAGGTCACTTTGCAGATGGGCTGATACTTTGGCTGCTTGCCTCAATTCAGTTTTTTTTCTTCTATGTTGTGAAATATTTTGGACTCACTAACAGATGATAAAGTGACTGAGATTTAAATAAAGCAACAGATGTGAAGTTACTACTTTTCTGTTAAAAGAAATAAAAAACATGATCTTTTTCCACCTCCGAGCTTGTCTCCAAGGTCATTTGGAATTTTAGCCAGAGTAATCCGCGACATCTCCTGTAAGATTAATTAAAAAGCAGTGATTGTTGCTGTTCAGAGCTTAGAAGGGTGTGCAGACAAATCACAGTTTAAAACCAAATCAATAAAGCTCACTGAGGTAAATTAGGCTGAAACACTCTGAAAGTAGTTAATGACAAATCCTGCCAAGCATGGAGATGGAATGGGTCAATAGCTCAAACAAGCTGGATACAATCACGTTACGTCACATGGACAAAGCCATTAAAGCAACATGAACAAGAGATGATCTGGATCTGGATATACCTACAGAGGAAGACCTTTAAATGCAGATTTAAATATTCAAAGGGTTGTAAGTTTTATCTGTTGTTTGCCCCAACAGATGTAGACAGTGAATAATCTTTGAGTTTTAGTGCTTTTCCTTTTGAGAAGAGAATAATCTAACAGGAAGTGCATGAATTAAACCAAAGAGAGATTAAAGATAAAATGCAGACACAACATTTTTTTTTATTTAAGAACAGTGTTTGTGCACTTTGAAACCACAGTTTGTGTGTGTTTATGTGTGGTTCATACAGAAGCACAGACAGCAGAGGCTTCAGAGGTGATCTATGATGATGTTCCAAGTGAGGAACCCATCTCCCCTGATGAAGGTCAGGAGTTGCAGCATCATATTTGATTTGAATCTTTCCCCATTTGTGACCCCTTGATCTGCAGTTTGTGATGTGTCATATGTTTTTGTTTAGCAGACATGATCTATGAGGATGTTCAGAGAGACACTAGTCCTTTGGCGGCAAATAATGGATGGAGCTCCAGCGAGTTTGAGAGCTACGACGAGCAGTCTGACAATGATGCCAAGCTACCGGCAAAGAGCAAGGTAGAGGGACTGTGTGTCAATGCATTCCTAAAAACTACACAACAGCTGATAAATGTGTATTTTTAATGCCATCTCGACAAACCAGGTTGTTTTGGTTGGTTTCCTGCACTTAAAAACAAATCAAGGAGAATATTTTATCTGCATCTCCTCCTGTGCGGAGCTCTTTATTAATGTATAGAACTGGAAGGAAGCTGTAAAGGACATAAAAAATGTATAAAAGGCTGTCTGGTTTCATGCTAGCATTGTGAGATGAAAGTAAACATGAGACATTTCTGTCTGAAAAGCCACAGAAATCCTTACCTCCTTCTTCCAAGAATGCTGGTAATCACTGTTTAGCTTGAGCATGTGCTTCTTCCACATGATGGCACTGTGTGCACATTCACATTGTGCTGCATTTTCTTTATGCTTCAACAGTTTATAATGTGGGTCTACCGTTACAGGGATATGGAAAACCTTCAGTTGAGTCATTATTAATGTATAGATTTAAACCTACCTTTACATATATTTGCATGTTGAAGGTGTTTTTTTTTGCATGGATATAACTCCACGGTAATCCAGGAGCATCCGGAGCTGAATCAATTCTTTGAAAAACAAATGAGGCCAAAGGTAAAAAAAGCTTCTTGAGGTTTGATGGGGAAAAAAAAAATGAGTTGCCAAGGTAATTACAGGGAGGTGTTGGTGTGAAAATCCCCCCACAGTTCTGTTGGCAGGTTTGTCTCAGGCCATTGAACAAAAGGAAGAATTCAGGTGTACGGGATTTTACAATTAATGAATAAAAGCTTGACTATTAGGGTATAGCAACACTAATGCAGCCTTCATCAGAAACACATTGTTTTTAATTAGTTTCGCCCAATTAATTTTTCTCCGAGCGTACCTGAAGTTCTTTCCTTGTTTGAGGAACCTGGGAGAACTGCAGCAGAGTTTGCTTGTTTAATATTTACTCTGAACTCCTTGCAACAACTCCGTTATAAATCAGCAGCTATTAGTCATAACCCCCTTTGACCAAAGCAGTGCTCCGAGCTTTCAGTCTATTTGCTTGTGATTAATTCCCAGTGTTGCATAGCTTCTTTTTTCCCTTGATGACTTAGCCTACCTTTCCTGTTCCTGTTTCATGTTTTCTGCTTTCCTCATCCTCCTTTTGGCAACTGTGGCTTAACACAACTTGTTCCCACGCCCCACCCATCACTGTCCCTCAACTGTAGCGCTCTCCTGAAGTGTGTCGGCTGAGGGAACGCTGTGCCAGGACCAAACATGAACTGGCCATGAAGCTGTCTGGAAAACACAACTATGACATCAAGGTATATCTCCAGCAGCAAGCAAACACAGTTATATCCCATTATTTTCCCAGCAGATCGCTCTGCTACATGTTTACCTATAGGATTGATGATTCCCCATGAGCTGAAATATGCAATCTGTTACGCTCAGCTGACAGAATGGCTTAATTGGCTCTCTTTGCCATCCTTCTTAACTGTTCCTTTACTCTGTGACTTTGCTTTGAGACTATTGATTTGTCTGTTGGGCTCTTTTTATCTTTCCCTGCCTGGTTTAAATATCAAGACAAATTTATGGAACACATTAATTATTGAATATCTGTCTGCGTATTTGCTTCCACAAACATCAGTGCAACTTGCTCCCACTTTATGACCTACTTTTCTGATGTATCATCATTTAAAAATACTACCCCCCCGGGTGTATTTTGGGTCTATGGCGTCTGGTTACAAGGCCTCTGTGATGCTAAGGTTGGAATCTGTGGTCAGCTGAATTCTCCCACGCTGAGCAGCTGAAGTGGATCTCCCTCTCTTACTATAATCTTTCCATGATATGCTCACAGACTCCCTGATTAGAAGCTGTACAGCGACCCACAGGGAGTCACAGATGGTGAGATTCATGATGAGCCTACTGAGCGCCACTTCTCTCTGTCTCTCTCCCGAGGAGCACCGTAGGTTATCAAGTCACCACAGCATGGCACTTTCCTCCTCCTCCAATGCACCTCTGTTGTTTCTGTGTGCTCCTCAGGTTCAGCAGCTCATGAAGGCAGCGAGAAGCGGAACCAAGGATGGGCTAGAAAGGACGAGAATAGCCGTCATGAGAAAAGTTCCTTTCCTGCAGAGAAAAGACCAAATGGGTAATTGAAGAAATTCTTTTTTTTTAAGTTTGTCAGTTATCACTTTCGTGGATAAAAGTTTGGCTATTTTTGGCACTGGGTTATGAAACTGATGTTTTGGAATTCCACACTTCTGACAATTTCACATCATAAAAGACTTTAAATCTCACCAAGCCAAAGTACTGTTTGAGGTAGATGAAGTCGATTTTTTTTTCTTTATGTAAATCCCTTCGGGGAGGAAATGAAAGTGCTGCAGAAAAGACATCCTAGTGAGTATAATTAAAATAAATGGAAAAAGACGAGCTTTCCTAGTTTCAGTCGGGCAATGTAGTTGCATAAAGTTAGAAATAGAACGATGGATCCCTCCATGTGGTATCATCTAAGCTGTATTTTAGGAACCCTCACCTACAGATGAGAGAGATTAGCATCCATTAAAGGAGAGTGGAGAAGCCTCAGAAGCCATAGATACCAGCTATGTGCTTTAAACAAATCTTTAAACCACCACAAAGAGGTAAAGAGGACAGTGCTGCTATTTTTAGGTATCGATCGAGGGAAAACTGCACAGCATTTTTTTCCCAACAATCTTGTGTTATTATTCTAAAAGTCTTTAATTGGAACGATGGAAGCTTCTGGTGTTTATATCTGCATGGTTATGGGTGAAGTGAGGATTTTTTTTCTTTAACCAACATATGCCTTTCTGTCAATGCAGAGATGAGAGTGTGTTGGATTGTCTTTGTGCTTGCTTTACTCCTACATAGATACAGTACTGTATTGGATTTTTTTCCAAAGGCTTCTTTGCTTCTGCCTCTTTTTCTCCCCCTGCTCTCTCTTTCTCATATTTCCCCTTGCTCTTTTTTCTTCTTCTTCAGAGAGTTCAGAAGTTTTTTCATATTTCAGAGGTAATAAACTTAGCGCGTTGCAGTGTGTCTCCAGCTGCTCTGAGATCTGAAGGCTGCCTTTCTGTTATTCTCTGTCCTTGTCACATTCTCTGTGACACACACATACACACACACACTCATTCAGACACACAAACATCCCTAAACCATTCTGTATACTTCCTTTTTTATATTTGTGAAATCTACAGAGGAGGAGGATGATGCTGGGTACCTGGATGTGGCTGTGTCAGAAGTGAAGCATCCTCCCCCGCAGCTGAGCCCGATGCCAGAGGGGTTGACGAACCACCAGGTGCAGCTGACAACAGCCCGGTCACACATGAAAATGTGTAATAGCTACATTGGTTCACAGCTTAGAACCTAGTAGTTTTACTAGAAAGACTGTAAAATTGGGAGATTGCAATGTTTCTTTGGGTGTATTGTTGGGGTAAGACTTGTCACTTTGCTAAATTGAAAGCAGAGCTTCAAAACGTGGTAAAAATTGTGATTTGGGTCTGTTTGAACCAAAAAGAAACAGTTTTGGCACAAAACCAAATTGAAAAACAAACAAGGCAATAATGTTTGTTTCTTATGTATAAACCCTGTAACTGAGCAGCCTAAAGCCGCATCATAAAGCTGCTCCAACATGGATCAGGCTAAAGAACATCGTTCTGTGTAAAGTGACTTTTGGTGCTGCATAAATAAAGTGAACTGAACTGAATGTTATTAATTTATGCTACATTCACCTCTCCTGCTCCTCTCACAGGCATTTATTAGGTTGTCTGCATAAACTAAGTAACTTGACAGACACAATCTGAATGCAGGCCTACAGAAAACAACAGGGTGAAGACACTCATGTTTATGTTGTGGCAGAAGCTTCAAGGATTCCTCTTTTCTTTTTTTACTGTTTCAAATATGTTTTGCATTTACAATATAATGTTCTTTTAACTAAACTATAAGGAAGTCAGTGAACTGAGGGCAACAGTTACACGTTGTTGCAGAATAATTCATTTTTCTTGCTTCATTGCCTGTAATCTTTTACAAAAGCTGTATTTTATATGCATTTATAATGTAGTTTGGCATTGTTTTGATATTTAAACAGATAATAGACATAATCAAGACATATAAGACCTATATATCCATTTTTCTTTGACAAATGTGCAAGTAACTGATACCACATGAACTTCTGACCCTGTTGTGATCTGAATTTTAATTAAAAAAAATACAAAATAGAATTACCTGTAAACAATTTGTATTGAGTAAAACACATTTTTTCTTTTAAAATGGTTCTACCAAATATATGTGAGTCTATCAAAAACACATTGTAAAACAATAATAGTTAAAAAATACATTACAGGACTTTATAGAGAAAGAATAAGAGAAGAGTCCATAAAGAAGTAGATATTTAATTGTCTATTCCAGAGGCGCAGGCCTGCTGCCTCCAGTTCCAATCAGCACCAATCGCCTGGGAGGCTGCAACATACACACAAACAAGACCCAGAGATGCATCGAACTGTGTTCACTCACTGTTTTCAGAGGTGTTCCTTAGCCTGAAACATATTCTATAGTCAATAGCCTTAGGATTAAGCTTTAGGCTGTTAAAGCAGTCATTTGTTCTCCACTAATTATTCATATCTATTTGCTTTAAACTCTTTATCCTGTTTGGAAAAGCAGTGAGTTTTATTTCAGAGCAGCTGTTTCACTGTCACAGCCCATTGGGTGATTCAGCTCTCCGACGGAGGGTTCGTTCAAACAGACCGTTCTTCCCGGGTTTTTTTTTCTCCTGTGACTAACACATGATTATAGTGTAATCCATCAACCTGTGCCATGCTTAACTGAAAGCATGCCACATAGCACAGTCCAATCATGTCCTCTTAGAGCTAGATTTCCTGACTGATCTGTTGTCTGAGCAGGTTGTCAGACGCCATATCCTGGGCTCCATCATTCAGAGCGAGCGGAGCTACCTGGAGTCTCTCAGGAGAATCCTGCAGGTGAGCTGCTTAGTCCTCGTGTCCTCTTCTGCCATATGCAATATCTTCACAGTTTAGCCAAAACGAATAACGGTGAAAAGAGAAGCAGAGATATCTATCAAATTATCAAGGTGTCTCTGCATAAATAATCCTGATAAAACAGCCATGCCTTTTTTTGGCGTCATGCTGGTGTTGAGAAAGAGGGGCTGTCAGGCTCACACAGGATGGGGTTCAACTTCTCTTTAATCTCTCATGTTCGCGGGGAAAAGGAGACCTCTTATCTCATCATTACAGAAAAATAAAAGGAGCACCTACTGAAATAGAATTAACTGTGATCAATGGCTGCCTCGTGTGCTGTAAAATCTTTCATTGTCAAGATAAAATGTGCCGCCTTTGTTGTCAAGTGACATTAATGAGCATGTTACTAGGTGAGATTCAGTCCTTTTAAAATCTTTTTTGTTATGCTGAGAGTCCAGCCAACTGCTAGTATTATCATAGTATTGTACTGCTTTTGTACTTTTTAAATGTTCATAACTAATTTAGTGTGTTAAATTGAACAGAAATCACCATCACTGTTGCTTAAATAATCTAATACTGTGACATGTTTAGATTTAAAGAAATGTTTTCTATCCCCACGATGTCCAACAACGTAACAATTCTGTGACTAACTCCGAGTTCTGAACATAACATATCCCTGATTTATTATTTTTAATAATGACGTTTTTATTGTGCTCTCATCAGGACTACCACAGGCCATTGTTGGAGGCTGATCCCCGCATCCTGAGTCCGAGGAAAATCCGACCCATTTTCTACCGAGTCAGAGAGATTACACAGTGTCACTCCATGTTTCAGATTGCTCTGACGTCTCGTGTGGCAGAATGGGACAGCAACGAGAAAATTGGAGACTTATTTGTTGCATCGGTTAGTTTGGTGTACTGTATATATTTAAATGTGTCAAACAGAAATGAAACTTATTTGCAATTATGATGGTGTGTATGTGCATATGTTAGTATATTAGTATGTTTTTCTTTTCTGTATGTCTCATTGCAATCAAAAACTTGGATTCTGTGTGGATGTAATCATATTTTTCTTGCCGTTTCCTTCGAAGCTCATACCACAATCTGTTAGTACAGTTCTGATGAGCAAACAGGAGTAGCTTACCTCCCACAAGAAATCAATTACAGTTAGAATATACATATATCTCCACTGCATCCCAAACTTTTTGGAATATAGATGTTGTCACAATTGGATAAATATTATAGTGTTATTTGTGTGAGGTTTCTTTTGTGAGCTAGTGTATTAGGCCCATTCATATGAACTGCCCATTACCTGCCTATTAGAAATGGGCTTGTTTGACTCCTCCCTCTAGCTATTACCCTGCTGTTCCATTGATGCCTTTAAACCTGCAGTACAATCAAATGAAGCCTCTTTTGATAATAAAAATACTTGGACTGTGCACGGTCCCCTGTTAGTCTGTCTCGTTTTCACATGCCAGTATATCTGTACTTGCAGAGCTTGCAGTAATATTTGAGTTGGCAGGTTCCTGAGGGAATTGCAGAGACATGAGGGTTAATTCCTTCATGTGAGCTCCACTTTTCCATTACTCCCTTGATTGTTGCTATCAGCTGACTGGTGTGGGTGTAACTGAGGGAAGATAATAAATATTTACAATTTAGCAGTCACACACCTTCACTCCCACCTCATTCCTCTTTGTTCATCTTCCTAAAGAGAGTCATTCGTTTATTTTTCCCAAAATTATAATATAAAAAAAAATCACTTTTTTGTTATTGTGAAAATAAATAAAACATTTCTGGCCTATTTCTCACTAATATCATATATCAGTGAAAGGAACTTATAATACACTGGATGGAAACACAATGGGACATTACTCAACTATATTTTAGAGGAGTACCAAAATTCAGCTAACATTGTTTTTCTGTGTGTATACTTTCTTTCACTGCAGTTTTCCAAGTCCATGGTTCTGGATGTGTACAGTGATTATGTGAACAACTTTACCAATGCCATGGCTCTCATTAAAAAGGCATGCATGTCCAAACCAGCCTTTCTGGAATTTTTAAAGGTGAGATTCTTTACTGTTGCACAGTAGAGAAGGAACATATTTTTGTTTTGTAAATAAATAAATAAAAAAAAGAGAGTAATCCTCATAAAGAACACTGTAGTACATCTCATGTTATGTTTTATTTCTAGTGGTCAGTAGATACTCTGCAGTATTAAGAGTAAAATATCACGTTTTTAAGGAGGCACAAATAAGCACCAGTTCATGAACACAAATTGTTGCTGTTCTGTTGAGTCTCAGACTGCGACAGCTGTGCAAACTTTTGTCATCTTGGCTCCACAGCTGGATTTCCTGGATTTGGTTTTTTGGGGAAACCAGCAGATGTTTGGTATGTGCTGGGCTCCCTGATATGCTTCTCAAATGTTTCCCCCAGTATTGGAACTACCAAGTATTTATTACCAGAAATAATGTTTTTTTTTTTGGTAAAAAAAACAATAACTCTGATTGAGCTCAATAACTAATGAAGAGTGTGATACTCAATACGAACATTGTGTAAAATGGTCATTCTACATTGGTACGGATAATATTTTGATTAATGAAATGTAATTCCTTAAATAAACAAAGTTTAGTTACTCACCAGTGATTTCAGCATTTTTAGTTTATAAATTTTAACTGCAACAACTAGTCAACTGCGACTGAATTATAAAGTTATGAATGACATGTAGTGGTAAGATAAAACTCAAGGCCCTGGTGAACATATTGGAACTAAAGTCACAAAAAAAGATTGGATGCCAGTAATTTACAGGCCTCAGTATCATTTGATATTTTTCCTTTTATGAGACACCTCAGTGCACTTATCGTCTTGTGTGAGGAAATTTAATTTCAAGTAAAAGTCAATTAAAAAGGAAGTTCTACTGTGTCATGAAGATGCTTTGCTGCCTCTTGTGAAGGAGTAACAGTATCGGGGATTTAATCAGAATGCTGTAAAGGTATTTTAGAGCCAAATTTGTTCTCCAGTGTCAGAGAGCTGGGTTTGAAGCATGGGTCTTGGATCTTTGAGCTGAACAATGACCCGAAGCACACATCCAGCTGCAGAAAAGAATAGTTGAAAAGGGCAGCAACAAATCTTGACATAAATTCTACTGAAAACTTTTTAAAAAGAAATGTGCCACTGTGAAAAGGCCTCCTGCAAACTGTCAGGAACTACAAGCTGACATGTTCCAGAAGCCACAAAAATGCCACCAGAATCTTTTAGAGGCTTTTGACTTTTATTTTTAGACAACTAAGATGTGTTTTACAGGTCACAAAGGCTGGATTATGAATTTATATCAGTTTGAATGGAAGGTTCAAATGAACAGAGTTTACTAAGTCCCTGACAGCTAAACTGTTATAACTTTACAGTCAAAAAGTCTAAATCATATATTGATTAAATAAATTGTTCATTTCACCTAATATATATGAAAACGTTATTTAAATTTTTATTGGTTGTGGTTATTAACATAGTAAAATTAGAAGTTTTAAATCTAAAACTTTGTTCTACAAAGTTTGCTGGAGTTTGGATGGAAATAATAAATATGAAATTTACTGGATGTTTCTTATGCATTTCCCTTTTCTCTTGACATCAGGTTGATGTGCCTACAGCTGTAAACAGTAATGTAACTGTAACACAGTTTTTTTTCACAAAATTAGCATAAGGAACAATTCCATCAGTTTCAGGATGAGGGTAAATGCTGAGGTTTCATGTATCTGCTATAAGGTTGCCTGGCAACAAATGAGATTTTACTCTGTTTTTGTCAGTGACTTTACCAGACATATATTTTAAAGAACAACACAGTTATATATAATCTAGTTTGGATAAATTGTGTAAGTTCAACCCAGTTTTCATTATTTTTCTTAATGCCTCCTTGTTTTATGCTTCCTGGTTATGTCTCGTCTGCATGTAACATTAAATACTTAAATAATCACATTTAGAAACAGTAACTGTCATGAAACGTCATGAAAACAAGTCCAAAATGTGTCAGCTTGCACATCCGCGTCTGGTTGTTCTTTTAAATTCATTTTGAAGAAGTGGATCAGATGTGAATGTGCCAATGTTTCTGTATTTTCTTTCTCTCTTTTTTGTCTTCCCTGAGCTGAATATTTTAGCAGCACATGGGGCCTTTTTTATTGCCAAAGGTTTTATTCTTTTCATCAGAATTTTTTTGTTCATGTTACAAAAATAAAAACGCCTCGAGCTGCTTTTATCCAACTTTGATTGTACCTTTTTCCTTGAATCTATATACCAGTTTATCTATCTTTCTTTTCATTTTCTCTTGTTGAGTTGAAATTCTCCCGATATAAATAATTTTGTACTTTGAATCACAACTATGCCTAACCCCACCCAGAACCCTTGTGGGATTATGAATATGATTCTGTTTTTTTGTTGTCCTTCTTCTTTTCACCTGGCAAACATCTAATCCTTCTTCATTACAGAATAATATTTGCACCATTCAGTAAGTTTGCAGGCTGTTTCCTGCCAATTTTCAATTTCACAAAACTTTTGTCCATAATATTTTAAATATCAGACTTTCTAATATGAGAAGTTAGTTTATTACAAAATGTAAGTATGCAACCCAATAATTATCTGTGTAAATAGCAAAAGACAGACATTAAAATGTTTATTGAATCATTAATTTACATGATACATAGTACTAACAGCCTGCGATGTCAGATCTTAGTTTAAAAGTGCAACATCTTTGTTGCTGAATGTCTTTCTTACATGTAATGAAACTCATCTTCTTCGATCAGGATCACTGTTAAAGATACCTTGAGATAGTCCTTTTGCTGCCCAGGCACAGACTTTACCTTCACAGAAATCATACCTTTACTTGACCTACACCCACAATAATCCATTAGACATAACTCACTCAAAAAAATCTTTTCAAACTCTTACATGACTAACAGACCTTGTTTTTCACACTTTATTCACCCACGCACACACCCACCTACATGAGCTCTATGGAGAACTAAGACTAGCCCTTTTTAATGCTGCAATCATTTATTTGTTTATTTTTTTTAAATTAATAGCTTTTCAAAGAAATAATATATTTCTAACGTCAAACTGCATTTTCTGTGTTTTCTTGGTGTATTTCTGGTTCCAGAGGAAACAGGCGTCCAGCGTGGACCGGATCACTCTGTATGGACTAATGGTTAAACCCATTCAACGATTTCCACAATTTATTTTGCTCCTGCAGGTATTAAAAGCTTTTATTTTTATTTGCCTTATCTCCTTAAATTCATTTGATGCTTACGTATAAAACCTAAGTTGAATAAAATATTTAACAGCAGTAAAAAGTAAATAACTGCAAAGCCACAGAAGTCTTTGTATTTAACTTGACCAGACTACAAGAAATTGTGACAAAATTAAATTAAAGGTAACTGGCATCAGTAGTCCTTTTTATAGGCTTCTATTCTGACCTATGTTTTTCTTTTTTGGGAAAGATTTAGATTTAAGCTTGACTTACCATGTCTACATACTCATTTCATCCCTCAGTAGGCATTGATTATCCATGAATTCAAAGATAAGTTCTGAATACGAATCAGGTGTTTTCTTTCAACACAAGCTTAGTCCTCCAAAAAGGAAGTATATCTTTTTAATCATATATTACAAGGGAGTAAAATCTATTTACCAAGATGTTTACCAAGGCAGCTGCAAGGTTTTTACGTAGTTGTAGCTGCAGGTCAAATGTGGACATGCTAGTCAGATAATTTATGTCCTAAAAGTCTCACACAGTTTACAAAAAAAGTGTATCTAATAAGCTCAAACTAATGAAATCATACATGACTAAAACGTGAACTCTGTAACATGAAGACAACACTTCCAACATATAAATTTTTAAACCTCAAAATGATGGAGCGTCTAGAGGAAATGATGAAATCATAGTGAAAGAGTTCCTTATGTTTTAAAGTAAAAGCCAGAGAAAGACTTCCAAAAGAATCAGGGTTTCAACTTTGTTAATATATTCATCTTTTAATTTAAGAATACTTCAAAGTTTTGGGGAGAATGTAACTATCTTCAATGTGTTATTTTGATTTGGAAGCTTCATTTTTTTTATTTTATTCTTGGAAATACTCGTGTCTCAAAAACTGTTCTGCTTGCGTGGTGATGTTTTTCTTCACCTCAAAACTATTTACAGCTTCTATCAAAGGTCCAGCTCTCCATGTTTAGCCTCCCAATCAGGTTTATCTGAAGTTTGATGTCATTTGGCTTCTCACAGTTTGTTTCATATGAGAAATAAAAAAAACAAACAAACAAACAAACAAACAAATACCTGCTAAGTATTTTCTTTGATTGGACAATCACTGCTAAGAATTATTTGGGATGTTTTTTTTTCAATTCATTTAGATTTGGATTTGGTTGCAAATATTTGTAAGGCTCCTGTGGGGTTTGAAAGTTACCAGATCAGAACTCTCCACTTAAAACCAAGACGAGTTGGATATCTCACATAGTCACAGTGACTGCTCAGAAGGATGAGGAATCAACAATACAACTGCCCTCAGAAAGGATGTCACACAGTCTAGAAGTAGTGTACAAGGACACATGACCCCAGCCAAGGGGGGCTTAGGGTGTACTGACACTTGCCCCAAGTGAGGACCCAGACAAGTGGAACGGAGGAGGCGTTTTACTTCTCCATTGTAGACCAGCTTCAAACTGGGTCTAGCCACTGCCCACAACTTCTAAACAAATAAAGCCATCAGGTCAGTTTATTGTTTAGAGGCCTCTGTAAGAATCTTTTGGGAGGAGTTAGTTTTTTTTTCACAATATTGTCTCTGGTGCCAGTCGAATCTCTGATGCTCGAATATATCTGATCAAAAGCTAAGATAGATAGATAGATAGATAGATAGATAGATAGATAGATAGATAGATAGATAGATAGATAGATAGATAGATAGATAGATAGATAGATAGATAGATAGATAGATACATACATACATACATACATACATACATACATACATACATACATACATACATACATACATACATACATACATACATAGATAGATAGATAGATAGATAGATAGATAGATAGATAGATAGATAGATAGATAGATAGATAGATAGATAGATAGATAGATAGATAGATAGATAGATAGATAGATAGATACATAGATAGATACATAGATAGATAGATACATAGATAGATAGATAGATAGATAGATAGATAGATAGATAGATAGATAGATAGATAGATAGATAGATAGATAGATAGATAGATAGATAGATAGATAGATAGATAGATAGATACATAGATAGATACATAGATAGATAGATAGATAGATAGATAGATAGATAGATAGATAGATAGATAGATAGATAGATAGATAGATAGATAGATAGATAGATAGATAGATAGATAGATAGATAGATAGATAGATAGATAGATAGATAGATAGATAGATAGATAGATAGATAGATAGATAGATAGATAGATAGATAGATAGATAGATAGATAGATAGATAGATAGATAGATAGATAGATAGATAGATAGATAGATAGATAGATAGATAGATAGATAGATAGATACATACATACATAGATAGATACATACATAGATAGATACATACATAGATAGATAGATACATACATAGATAGATACATAGATACATAGATAGATACATAGATACATAGATAGATACATTGATACATAGATAGATACATACATACATAGATACATAGATAGATAGATACATAGATAGATAGATAAACTACTACTACTACTAAATACTACATTTCATGTGATTTTTTTCAGGACATGTTAAAGAACACGCCAAAGGGCCACGTGGATCGCCTTCCCCTACAGCTTGCCCTGACCGAGCTGGAGATGCTGGCTGAGAAGCTGAATGAACAGAAACGAGTTGCTGACCAGATTGCAGAGACTCAACAACTCGCCCGCAGCATCAGTGATCGCTTGCTCTGTAAGGTGACTGGAAATACTAATACTGTCCATCATTGGCCTGGACGTGGACTGGTGCGCACACACATTTCCCCCAATCAAATCAGCTGCAAGCCCTGCAACTCATCTGGGCTGTTATCACTGTGAGCCAAATACCTACACATTAGACTCCTATATAGCAATCACTTTTATCACTTTCCCCAACATTAATATAGGAAGGCATTTTTATTTTGAGAAATGATCTCATAGAAATGATGCTCATTATCAGCCCTAAACAGTACCACATGCAAAGGCTGAAGCGTTGCTTCTCCATTACTGCACTGAAATTACAGTCCTGCTGCTGCAAATCTGAACAAATGCTGCTATGAATAAGAAGAATTAGGGGGTAAATGAGACATTTAATTGGAAACTGTAAGAGAGCTATCTCTTTCACCCTGTTGGTCTCTGTCGTCTTTGCTCTTCACTTTACCCCCATTCCCCTCTTGCACTCCCTTGTTTACTCTCTTACTCCACTTATACACTCCTCTTCTCTCTTTCTAGTGTGACTACAGCATCCTTTAGCCTTTTCACGTTTTCAAATGCTCCCTCCGTTCCTTCCTTTTTTATTTTTCTGTACCAGCCGTTGCTTTCCAGGACTCTGATAGGAGCTGATTCGCCTAATCTTTTCCACTCACACACAATTCCATTTGCTGTGGTGACACAGCAGAATTTCAAGATAATGGAAGTTTTCTGACTTGCTTCCATAACATCCAATAAAAAAATAATCTTTAGTCTCAAACCATTGAAATCCACAGCGTTTAGGACAGATACAAATGTATGTGTATATATTTTACATATGCACTCACTGATAAATGCTCTACAATCAGGTTTGAGAATATGTCCTTGTAGCTCGTCTCTAGAAGGAGCCACATTTTTTTTCTAACTATCAAACAACAACTCAAGTTGGTGTGGTGAGTTATTTTCACATCCTTTTCAGATGAAGTAAATTGCATTTGGTAAACAGGACTTCCAGTTTTGTGAGACATCAAAGTACCAGGATTTGACTTCCATATTTGGACCAAACCTGCTGCATGCAGCCCAGTGGTCTCCAAAATATGATGAGTCACAAAATACACTCGACCAAAGAGATTTAAAAAAAAAAAAAAGCTTTCACAAAAATGTGCACAACTAGTAAATGCAGCATGTGCCAACACACTGTTGCATAAACCCCATCTGTTATTATATTCTTTAACAATGAGGGGGTGGGGTGGGGTGCAGGGGTGTATACAGACAACTGATGCCTGCTCATATGCTAAACCAGTTTGTATTCTGTGTAAACACTGAAATTAGTTCCTCCCAGTTTCAGTCCTTTGGCCCAACTGTTCTGCTTTTTAGATGTTCTCCTGCTCAAACACACCTCTTTCAAATAAATGACCAAGCAGCAGCTTGATATTCACCCATCAATTTCAATCAGGTGTGTTGAAGCAGGGAAGCTGCTAAAAGCTGCAGGCCAGTGGGACCTGACGGCCAAGGTCAGGAAACGCCAGATTTGACAATCCCAAACATTTCTGACAGCTCCTGGATGAGCAAAGGCTTTCATTTAGTTCCTGTCATCACTGCAAATATGTGACCAAAAACTTGAAAGGATTTATGCAAACTTATTTTAACTGTGTTCACTCAGTGAACAGAGAAAAGATGTGAGAGTGTGCATACATACACGCACACTAAATGACCTTCAGCAGAATGAATGTGTTGTTAATCCCTGATTAGATCTCTGTTCCTCCAAGCTCGACTTCTCTGTCCTCCAGACGCTAAACTCCAGAGGACTTTGGTTTTGTGATACTGTCTTCTTCTCCTCAGATCTGATTTCTGTGTCCCTTTTAGCAACTGAACTCAGAGCAGAGGTCACTGGTCCTTTGTGAGACACTCATTGAGACTGTGTATGGCGAGCGGGGGCAAGTCTTGAAGTCGAAGGAGAGAAAAGTCTTCCTCTTTGATGATGTGCTCATCTGTGCCAACATAAATGTCAAGTAAGTCCCTTATGTAGATCAAGTAGAACAGCTCATGCATTCAAGGATACTTGGCTAATGGGATCATGATGTTTAGTTAAAGCATGAAATTCTACATTGTACCTTTTTTAAATCGGAGCTGTACAGTTTAAAAAATCCTATATTTCATTGTGCACTGCTGTAAGATGATGCCCAAAGGTTTGCAAGGATGTTTTGGCAAACTGCATAGTTAGGAAAATAACTGCAAGGGGTTTTCAGTGCTATCAGAAGTTGCAGGAGCTTTATCAGCTTTAAACAAATGGTAGAATACCTCACAACAGCTTCAGGAGTCCCAGATTACTGACATAAAATGGTTTTGGTTTCTGTCCAATTTATCTCCTGTGTCAGCACCATTGATCAAATCTCTGCCTGTCTTTCTCAAAAGTGGTAAACAGCACAAGATTTTTTTTGCGGCGCCCCCGTCGAGGGTGTTGCTGTCCAGCCCCCGAAGTTATTACTGTACGTCTCATTTTGAAATGAGGGTTCAGTGTGTGACTTTGTCTGCTCTACTGATTTTTGACAAAATGATCACAATGTTGATTGTCAGTGTGATTACAGGAATATATGAATAGTAATGAAGGCTCTCTTGCAGTGAAGGGTACAGTTTTAACAAGAAACATGAAAGATCCAGTTTTTTTTTATTCACACCATCTACTTGGGACATTTTCAAGAACATCTTTGTATATAGTTACTACTGTAGTACTGTTACTGTATTTTGGTTTATATTATTATTTTTTAGAGTTTTTATTTATTTAATTTTTGAGGTTTCTGATTTTTTGTTTGTTTTTTTTACTTATCTTTTCTAGAGGGCCTCCAGATATCAGCAGCCTTGTCCCTGTCGGCCCTAAGTACACCATGAAATGGAGCGCCCCCCTTCAGCAGGTGCAAGCAGTTGAAGTTGGACAGGAGAGCTCTCAAAACAAAGACATCCTGTTTCAGCAAAGTGGGACTAAAAGGCCAAGTATTCCCAACTATTCAGGTAAAAAAAAATATACCTCCCTGTTCTATCTCAATATTTTCTTTTGTCACCTTTTACTTAATCTCATCACTTTAACTGACTGTTAATCTCAGCCTGTTTCTCTGACTCAGCAAAGCAAATCTGTCTCTGTTCTCAAGTATCTCATGAAGGAGACGAGATGCAGCCGAGCTGCTTGTCACTCTGATTGAGGATGTGTTTGTGAGGAGGATAGTGATGATGGTCACTTGTTCCCATCTGCCTGCGGGTGTTTTATCTTGGAGAGTAATGTTGGTGTAGTGAGCCCTAAGCTGCATCATCCTCACGGTCTCATTTCACTCTCTGATAGACCACAAACATGTCTGGAGAGGAGCCATCAATCTGTAGAGATTATTCCCTGTCTTTCCAGGCCCAATTAGAGAGCCAGTAGCTGCAGATAGGAATCTGTGGTTGAAACACAAGTTCTCCCACCACCTCTCACAAAACTCTGGTGTACACAGAGCTTGACGAGATCCCTGATAAATGTGCCATGGGAGAAGGAAGATACAAAGTCTTATCAGGATGTAATGCAACACACTTTGTAAAGTTGCTGCTCCATGACTTAAATATTAATCGTGCCTTCTTCAGTGCTCCTCATGTCATGCTCGGCAAGCAGCTACTGTTTTGAGAGCTGGTTTATATTCTCACTGGATTTAGTCTCTCTTTTTGTTGAGGTAGTTTATACTCATACGCTCACAGCTTCGTAACAAGGTTTTGGAATCATTTAAGATTAGCTCTCAGTGCACCTTTTTACCTTCCCACACTTTTCTATAACTCTGAATGTGTTATGCATCATATAGATGCTGGAATCTAACGTCCCCTCTCCCTTGCACTTCCTATTTTTGCCCTCATGTTAATGCTTCAATCTCAAAGCTGCCATACCCATCTGTCCAGCTGGTCTGATCTTCAATCAGACTTGCAGTACAATTTATTTATATGCCCTTGTGATGTCATTCAGTGGGGTGTCTTGTTGAAACCTCTTTTTCCCTCAACATGGCTTAAAATTGAATCATTTTTCACCTTCTGCAGGCCCTTGTACCTTTCTTTATCAAAAATGCTTGCCTTTAGGCAAGCCTGTCTTTTTGCTCATCCCATTCCATCTGTCTGCGTCTTTATTGTTCTGTCTTCACAGAAGGCCAAACAATGTTATGCATCTTCCTGAAAGCCAGTTGTGCCAGGTGTTTATTCTTTTATACGATTTTACCTTCTTTCACCCTTGTTATACCTCTTTTATTCCTGTTTCCCATATGACCCACTTTGTGAAATAACACTTTTTTGCCAGTGGTGTAGCAGTGGGATTTGGCTATGGATCAGACAGGGGTTTTGATACAAGTGTTAAAGCTGCATTGTCTTTAAAGCCACTATAGCATCACTGGCACAGCAGCTGAGAGCCAGGATGGACCTTTCTGGACGTAGGCTTTCCACACCAGTGAATTATGTGCCTGGTGGCCAGTGTGGATAGTCACGTCTTAGTGTGTAAACCATATCTTCCCCACCAATGGGATTATACTGGATTACAACTCAGCACATTCACCCTTTGGGCTGTGGCCAACAGCAGGCCTAGGAAGACTAGGCTAACCTGCACAGGGGTCCAGGCAATCCCTTTGAAGAAGACAGTCATGCATTGTTCTTTCAGCTCACAGCACTCCCTTTTATATTCAGATGTCTCACCTATTGATTTCCTTACACAGATGACAGATGCCACTGTATGCCAGTGTCATAGATCCCATTAAACCCCAAAAGCTACAATGGAGCTCTTTAGATGAATAATACCAGCCAGCCTTCCCTTTTTCTCTTCCCCATTTCTCTTATGACTTTACTCTCACTCCATTTATGCACGTGAATAGCCAAACAGCTGCAGGTCCCCTCGGATGAGTATGCCTCACTAAGCTCGCCGACCTGCTCAGCTCTTCTGCTACTTTATTATGTGCCAGTGGTGACAGTGCAGGACAGCTCTAAAGCAAAATCTACCTGCAGAATTTAATTAGGCAATTCTCACGGAGCTCGGTGCTGGAGAAATGTGGGCCAGGGGAGCTAGGACGGAAGACGGCAGACGGGTGGAGACACAGTTATTGATTCTTGGCACAAGAAGAGAAAGACTTTGAAGGCAACGGACCTCAAATCGATGCTGAATTTTCTGTCTAATGAGACACCTGCATTCCTTTTGGCCAGCAAAGGACATCATAGCTCCAAATAACAGTTTCTCTATCTAATTTTTTTACTCATAAATTCTCTCGCTGTCTTTCAACAAATAATGACGATCGATCCATCTACACATAGAGCCTCTTTTATTAGTGCCCACTGGAGTTTCAACCAAAGCTGCTGTTCTTTCTGCAGTTCCACTAGTTGTTTTCGACACTGCTGTAGTTTTCTCTCAGTTTGTGGAACACTGTGACCTTAAATTTTGTTCTGCATCCACATCGGTGCAGTCTGGGTATCATGTGTCCTTTAATGGAACATTGATGGAACTGACATGTTTATCACATTGTTTGTCAAGGAATGTTTCAGGCTCACTTTGTAAAAACTGAAGTCATTTAGGACTATTTATAGAATAATTTTTGACAATAGAACAATTTAGGCTTTAGTTAAATACAACCCCAATTCGCCAAAAAAGTTAGGACACTGTGTCAGATAGAAATGAAAACAGAATACAATAATTTGGAAAGCTCATAATTCCATATTTTTTCCCCAAATAACATAAATACCACATTAAATGTTGAAACAGACTTTTTTGCTGTTTAATAGAAAATTTAGCCCATTTTGAATTTGAGGACAGAAACATCTTAAACTATTTAAAAAAGGATGATGTTTATATTGTTTAACATCCCCTCTCCTTATAACATCTGTCTGTAAACATCTGGGAAGTGAGGAGACCAGCTGTTGGAGTTTTAAGAAAGGGATGTTGTCCTATTCGTCTCTGATCCAGGAATCTAGTTTGTCAACAGTTCTGGGCAGTTTCAACATTTAACATGTTGTTATTTAACAATTTTTATTCATCACATAATGAGACCTTTATGGTGGGGGTAAATCATGTTTTTGCTTCAAACCTTTTATGTAGTTTAACTTATTTTGCAAATAAGTTTGAAAACACTAATTTTTTAACTCGACTTTTTTGGAAAAGGCAACAAACTGTAACCCAGACAGACTCTATGCGTCATTAAAAGGGCATCAAAGGCTGCCCTTTTGTCAAAGCCACATAAGATGTACTTTGGCATTAGTACCATGGTGCACCGTCTGCTACAATATCATGACTGAAATTGGTCAACAAGTGAGAGATTAAAAACAAATAATGAGAAAAAAGCTAGAATGTTTGACTATAAAAACAAAAACAAGCTGGCATCCTGGAGGACAAGAAACAGGGACTTTATTTCTCTGCTTATATAATTTAATTCAGTTTATTTATACAGTGCCAATTCACAGGAAAGTAATTTCAGAGCACTGTAAATATAAACAAGCTGCTCCAGTTCAGTCCAATCCAAACAGTTCAAAACAGTCAGATTCCAAATAGTGGTGAGTTTTCAGCAGATTGCTGTCTACAATTAATAAGAGATAATTAGTGCAAAAACTAAAGCAGTCTCCATGCAGATCATCACAGAATTAAAAAAAAAAACATTTGCAGATTTATAAATAAATCAAAGTAATTAATGTCTAAATTGATTGCAAACTGGATTACATATTCCACAAGTTGCTGTGATCAGAAACTGTAATTCTTTGTGTTGCCTATCTTCTAGGTAAAACTCTCCTGGGTCCTCCACGACTGTACCAGGAGCTGCAGGAACTGCAACATGACCTTTCAGTTGTTGAAGAGGTCACTTTGCTTGTGGGCACGCTGCAGGGAACATACCAGGTACATGTCATATTACATCACTGAAGTGTATGTTTGAACATTCAAATGGAAAATTAGCCGATTGGCACAATATCCATGTTTTTTTCTAATTCCAGCTGAATTACAGTTTGTTGCGGAGCTGTAGTTCTCAAATATTTCAATTATTTGTTATTATTATTTGTAGCCTTTTATTCTAGAATACTTCTACTGATTGATTGTTTTTTATAGGTGAAGAAGTCTGTGACAGTTTTGTAAACCTGAATGAGAAAGTAACTGTCTTGAGTAAGCAGCTGTGGCTTCACAAAACTTAAAACATTTTATGTTCTTGCACAAATATATTTTTCACACTAAATCACCTTAAAGCCAAGTGCTTCTTTGTGATGGGAATGCAGCTGTTCAGTGTAGAAGAACATGAAAACTTGGATAAAACAGAATGCATTTTCTTCTTGAAGAAAATCTGAGCATAAAGACATTTTTGCACCTGTAATTTATTCATAAAGCTTTTAAAAAGAACATTTAAACATAGGAATATTTTGTTTTAATAAATTTTCTACTGAAAAATGATTTTAAATTTTGTTTTAACAAGGTGCTAACACATCACTAGAGCTGATTGAGAGACATGCAGACTAAGGATTGGACTCTTCTAACTGCTGGGAACTGACACAACAGCATGTTTTGTCTTTATGGCCCTATAAGCAGGAATACTATGTAAAGACTGAGTGTTACAACCTAATGTTGTAACCAGAGACAATGACATTGTGCCATTGTGGTGAATAATTGTGTTACTGCAGTGTCGTCCCAGATCTTTAGCCTTCCTGGTCTTTTTTGTCTCATTTTCTACTCGATAATGTTTTTTTGTCTTTTCGTCCATCACATGTGAAACTGTGTCAGCACGTTGTCTGACAGCAGAAAGTGTCACAGTGAAACATGTGATTGATAAGAAGCATGCAGTCACATGGTTTAAAAGAAGCATCAAGTCTAATAATTTTACCTCAATAATTTTTTTGTAATCAGGTAATTTGAGTCACTCGATGAATTGTTTCAGCTCTGTTATGTTTCTATAAATCACACAGTGTTCAGGGTTTTATTTGAAGGCTATAATTGACTTTTGAAAAACACACAAAATTTGAAATTCAAGCGTTAATGTTTTTCTACAAAGAGCGTTTTCAGTGTAATAAATTATTAATAATCAAGTTATCTGGAGATATTGAATTCAAATGTTTGAAATGTGAAATTCAATCGACCTATTGAGCTTACCTTGCAATACTTTTAAATCTTTCAGAACATAATTACATTTACTGAAGCAACATAGACAAGGTTATGTATGCACAGTAAAATTAAAACATTGAAATGAGTGAAGGTGAAGATACTGAGTTTGGATTCTAAAAACATAATTAATTAGGGACATCTCTTCCTGCTTTTCCCTCTAAAGACACTGCAGATGTCTTTGAGATGTTTAAAATGTGATCAAAGAACCACCTTATGTGCTTTTTGAATTATTCATTTTTAGAAGCACAACATCTTCCATTTATTTCAGCAACAATAGTGCCACAAGGGTGGGAATGAGATGTTCCCACTAATATAAAAGGCAGTAAGTGAGATTTGTAATATGTTGCTGAAGAAACCTTCAGCTCCCTCCGTGCAGGGTTCAGATCAGGATGCCTCCCTGTAGTTTTCCAGCACCACATTTACGCCACTATAAAGTACATACAGTAACACAACCAGGGAGGTATACTTCAGCAGTCACCAGAGTCTCTAATGGTTGCACTTTTGCCTCCCTGCACTTAATGAGCACAATGTCCTCAGGAGAAGTGATACAGGCCTGGCACTTAATGGCTGATATATTTATGTTCCACCCTGTTATAATACTGTCTGCTGAAGAAAGAAAAAAATAGACAAAATACTTCTACACAGTTCATTTGCTGCAGAAAATTGATTTGATTCCATGTGACTTGAGGGTTTAAGTTTTACTATAAAACTGGGTGCCAGTGTCGAAATAAATTCATGGTTAGATTTGAGTAAAAGAAAAGGATTGTGGAATTCAATATTTGAAACAATTTTAATTCAAATACTGCAAGTTTTTGCTAAAGGATCTATTTTCTCACGAAAATGTCAGAGATCTCAAATGTGTGCATGTGCTCTGTGTGCACATGGTGTGTTTTACTCTGTGACCCTGTGTAGCAGTTTTAACTGTGACTTTTTTTATCAAAGAACCTGAACACCACTGTGGCACAGGACTGGTGTCTGGCTCTGCAGAGGCTTATCCGCATCAAAGAAGAACAGATCCAGAGTGCTAACAAATGTCGTTTACGTCTGCAGGTGCCTGGCAGGCCAGACAAGTGAGTAGAATTCACATGACTTTAACCCTTTAAGACCCAAGTGTCATATAGGACAGTTTTCTTGACTCTATTTCTTTCTATTTAGAGTAAAAATCTTTGGAAATTCAGATTTTCTGTTGTCAAACGCTCCCATCTTTCTCTGCCCCATGTTAACATGAAGTTTGACTTGTAATAGCAATCGTTATTACACTGTCTGTTTCCCATGATTTACATAAAGTTCCATAAAGCTCTTCTTCACATCTTCCAGGTACCATTTGAATGTTCATTCTAGAGTGTTTAAGTAGCTGCAGTAGTGTTAAACACATGGTAAAATCTAGGTAGGGCAGATTTATACATCTATGTTCAGAGAGCAGTACCTTATGAAAGCTTTGTTATACAATAACACATGGAGTGCACATCTCAATTACTTTTCTTTCCAAAACTGTTTTTTTTTTTTATCTAGCACAAAGAGTAGAGGTGTTATTAAGCTTGTTTGTAACGTTTCACCAGTAACAGAGTAAGTCTAAAAGGATAAATGGAAGCGTATAGCATACTGTATGTCTGGTAATCAGAATACAGTTATGACTATAGTGAGAGGAAATTAAAACCCCCAAACAACAAAACACTAAAGCAAAATGACACCAAAAAAATTCACAAGAACTTTAATCTGAAAGAGGATTTTTAATGATAACAAACTCAAGTAGAGCCTGATGGTAATTTCAACCACTGAAATGTAACATTAAATGACAAGCGTGTTATTGCATGCATTTTAATTTTGTATTTTTTTTTAATTCTTACATATTTAATTTTTTGTGTGTTTTTTAATGTTTAGAACATGGATCTATATGTTTTAATTAAAACACTATGTCTAATAAAAATGAATAATTTAAATTTTATTTTAATTTTTAATCTTTTTAATTTAATTTGTACCTGGTCACTAAAAAAATCATGCAAATGAGGTTTTTGACACAATGACTCTTCAGTGTTTTACTCATGGCTGGAATCACTGCAATTATAATCACATCAGTCTCTTAGGATTAAAACTTACTATACATGGACACAAACGTTGACTGGTGTACATGTATATAAGACATATACACATACGCAGACGTCAATAAGAGTGAAGCTTCATTTAAGATCAAGAGGATGTTTCCTGAGTCTAATTGCACCTTCTTTTAAGATGTAAAATTACACAGGACTATAGAAGAATATACAGTAAAGGGACCCGCTGTAGATTATAGAACCAACACCTTCTCATTACAGATGAGAACAGTTTGCTCTTTCCTGTGTGGTAATTGCTTGACTCAAGCACGTCTTTCATCCACTACATGGATAAAAAGAATAGGTTTAGCAAAATGTTCTTTTTGAATGATTTAATGGATTCATTTTTGCTTCATGCTTTACTTAACATTGGACCTTAATGTATAATTTGTCTGTATTGCCTACAATCCATCCTGAATGTCTGTATTATTTTATCTTCACAATGCTGCTCTGTGCCAAATACTCGGTTCTATAATTGATCTCCTGGCTCTGGGCTACACCAATTAAAGATTAATACACTTCAACTAATAACTAGTGATAGATAAGTTCATATAATTGCTTGTACAGCTTTTAGAGGGGAGATATATGTTATTCCCAGTCAGTTTATGGCCTTCATGTAGATGACTTCAGGAAAAATATAACCACTAATATTGTTTTTCTTCTTCTTTTCTTCTGTGTTTTGATTTCATTAGTTTAAAGAAGCAGCATTTGCAGTTTTATTTCTCTTTAACACACAGCCATATGCCTTGAAGCGGCTTCACTGTCTTATATAAAGTTTAAAATGTCAAGGTGAGTCTTGTGGGTAAAATGATTACTAAATGACTGAACACCTACTTAGAAAACAACAAAGATGGCTAGAAGAGAGCATATGATGTGCTGAGAGTACTGCACGGGAACTGGGAATAGCAAATAATGGTGAATTATAATGGATCCAATTTTGTGGCTTCTGTTGGGGACAGGATAAGAAACAGTAGGGAAGGGGGGGACAAAGAGAGGAAGATTGTGATAGACAAGCTGGAGCCCTGCAGAGACAGAATAAGAAGGAGAAGAAGGAAAAGAAGGAAAGTGATAAGCGACCTCCCCATGAAAGACTTGGCTTGGTGCCAACAGGGCAGTGGCAGTCAGAAGAGTGGGCCTAATGCTTCGGAGCTGGGGAGAATCAAACTGTTCCAAGCCGAGCTAAAGTGACAGCTTGAGCAAAGGAGCTGTTCAGATCAGCTCTCCCACATCTCCCAGCTTCCTCATCGGCTGTCACACCAGGCCTGCAGGGCCAATCTGCTTACTCAGATGTTTGGTGGAGCCAGATGTCAGGCTCACAAGAGAGTCCCCAAATTCCCCTTCAAGGGGTACCCTATTTGCTGAACTCCTGTGATAATGTTGTTAAAAACTGCACTGACAAGGAGATTTTCTGCCCCTGCATAGGTCCCAGCTGTGGATTTGCATTTAGGATTTAAATAATGTAGGGAAACCTGTGCTTAAATCACACCTACAAATGGTCACTGACTTTTTGGGGTTATTTAAAATAAATGTACTGAAAGAGAGCAAATGTCCTGTAGAGCCGTGGTCATCAGTTGAAGTACAGCAAAACCCTAACCTCAAAATCAAGAATAGTCTTACATATATGTAAATACATATATAGCATTTTGAATGAATGAATGAATGAATGAATGAATGAATGAATGAATGAATGAATGAATGAATGAATGAATGAATGAATGAATGAATGAATGAATGAATGAACAAGCTTGTATTTGTATACTCACTAGCTACTTGGAACAAGGTGAATATATTTTCTGAAACATCTGGATCTTTCTGCTGAGCTGCAGGACATCCACCTACAGAGGAGCTGTCACACTCCTACATCAACTTCTGATATCAAATTCTGATTATCACATTTTTTGTCTCAGTTCTGATGTCAGTCGAGGGTTTCGCTCACATAAAATTCAACCTAATTATTTGTGATACTTTACACTGCTGATTTTTATAACCACCATTTTCTTTAAGCATATGAAACCAACATGTTTTAAACTCTCTGCAAGAAGAATGAACACATATATTAACTGATTTGGATAAAAATCTGTGGTTTTTGCTCTCAGCCTGCGCACAATTACTTTACCTACTGACCGGAGTCCAAGTAGGCCTTAATGTGGGTCCAGATCCAGACCGTTGTCCTCCAGTTGAGGACCCCTGCTGTAGGCAAAAAAGGCCAATTTTAGTTGTGTGATAACAGTCTAATTGAGGTTAGGTCTCAGTGCTGGGTGGCTGGACTAGTAGTGAGCCTCGGGGCAGAGGCTGACAGGTAGCACAGCGGGGGGCTTGAATCATTCTGACACTACCCAGGGTGCAATTGTGACAGAGGGAGGAGCAGCAGGCAGACTGTGTCTCTTCCTCCCTCATGAACACACCCACACAATCGTCAACACAAAGTTTACTCTTTCTAACGTTTTTCATCTTGTCACTAATTCAACAATTATTTCCACCACGATCCAGATTGCTTTGAGAGTCTGTATTTGCATGTTACATGTATGTACACATGCTTCCTGCTGACAAATGCAAATATGGAAAAGCAGCTATACTTTTTAGTAAAGAGACAGACAGATTAAGAAACATAGATCCCCACACACACATGCAGAGCTGAGCCTTTGCTCTGCTGGGAAGAAAGTGGCACCGCAGCAGGAACCCCCTGTTCTGAGTCGGTCCCCTCCTGTCTGGCCGCCAGCGACTCTCTGCAGTCAGGCAGCACATCACAGCCTCCACACTGCAAACAGATGAGTACGTGGAGAGAATCCTGACTGCTGCCTCAAAGGGACCAGCCTATGTGTGACAGCAGTTCATTAATATCCTCTTTAAGTGTGTATGCAGGAGCAACCACAGGCACAGATACAGGGATCTAACTGACAAGAGTTCAAGTGTTCATAGTTTAACCAAATGTGTTTGCAGCTTCATTCACTCTGACCAAATGTAGATCAAACATGAAGGGGCGGCACACTAACCCCTCATTTTTCTTTAAAATAGGTTCTTATGTGCAAAGTAGCTTCAAGGCAAAGGAGCAACTTTCATTTAAAACCCGATGGCAGATTCATACTCCATCCATCCTCAATGCATGCTCTGTCCAAAGACAAACAAACAAACAAAAAACAAACAAAAAAAAAAACACTTAAACAGAAACCAACCGATTGAGTAAATGTAGAGCTTTTAATTGCTAACTGAAAAGATAAAGAGTAAAGAATCTCAGTTTCATGGTTGGGGTTAGTTTTTGTTTTATTTTATTTTCCTTGTTTCTTCTGTTCAGTTTTGTTTTTATCAGATTTCTTCGCACCTTGTCTCATTGTTTCCCTTCATTTTGTTCCATGTTAACACCAAATTATCATATAAGTTAATTTTCCTGACACATTTTCTTTTAATATAGGGATTTTTTTAGTATATTAACTTTATTTTTGCTGCTATCTGTTAAAGTAGAGTTGGGGCCAGAGATCCTCCAAACAAGATCCCTTAGAGTTATTGCAAATCAACACTTTAGCTTGTACCTTGTGACATCATATATCTGTCCTACAAGATGTTATTTAATACCTACAAATGACCACAGTATGGTCACAGAAACTGTGTTGTTCACACATGAACTTGTTAATCTGGTCAAGCCCTGAGACAATGTGTTTTTAAACACATGAAACCTGCATCACTATATACCAGTGTTTTTTCACACATGATACGGAGGTGGGAAGAAAGAATCTCTCGCCCAGTATGAAAGTGAAGAAAAAAGAAAAATCAACAAAGAGATATTTTGTGGTTGCTGTGGGGGCGGAAATGTTGTTTATTTGTTGTTCAGGATAAGCTTTGACCTTTCAGTGAACTTTATGACCTGTTTACATTATTAGACTCCTTTCTGGATGTGTTCATGAATCATGCACTTAGTCCTACCAGGTCACCTGGATGCTCGCCTTACTGATGTCCTTTCTGTGATTCTTTATCTGACCTTTGGTGTTGATTGTAGATAAAACACCCAGGTCGATGTTGAAACAAGGGCAGATAGAATTCTCAAGTCTTTGCTTTTTCCTTTGTTATGAGGCTGATATTAAAGAGGTCAACAGTATGATCTTTACCATCTTTCGTTCGCTCCTCTGAACTGTCTTCATATTGAGTCACTGCAACCGATCTGCGAGTTACATTGAACAAACCCAACCACAGACTAACAGGTTTTTTCTTCTTATATAGTAACAACTGCTTTTTGGATTATTCTTACTCAAATTTGAGTAAATTAAAATTATATTTATCTCTAAATAAAACACAAATCCACCACACAAGTCTTTATGTCCCAGCTTCAGAAACTCAAGTTAGCAGAGAAGAATATTTAATTTCAGTTTTTGGCTTTGCAGATGAAGATGATGAAATTATTGACTAGAAACACTGACAGCAGGGAATCTTCAGATCACCATAACTGCTGGGTCGTCCACACTTCAGCACCATGGACAGCACTTTACTCCTTCAAACCTGGCCACCTTGTAACAGCTCTTTAACTCTTGATCAAGTGTGAAGTCTTACTTTCAGGCATCGTATGCTTGTTACCCTGAGCTTAAATCTTTGAAGCCACAATCCTCCCTCAAACTACTCTGTGTGCAATTAAAACACACACAGCTGTAAATGATTGCATGATGTTAATTGCAAAACGTGCACATAAAAATTACCAATCAAGGTCAATCAGGGAAAACAAGAAAACAGTTAAACATATTTATGTAATTACTTATCATAGTAAATAAAAAGCTTACAAATATTTACATAAAAAGCAAATGTTGTATGTAAAAGTATTAACCAAATAAAAAAAAAAGGTCTAAATGAAATGAAATAAACTATTTATAAACATGTTATATATCATTAAACAAATATCCTTCTAGAGTCACTGACTTTGGTTCCCATTAATTTAAATTTAATATTTTAGTTTTATTTCACTTTTTTGACACAAACTTTCAGCTGAATCATTTGGATTTTCATTTCACCAAAACTTTGTCAGAATAAATTGAATACTTCTCCCAATAATAATCTGATACAATCTGTAGCACTCGAGGGAAATGGTTATGTAAATCCCACTTCACCTCTGCACCTACACACTTCCCCTCTTCTGCTCTGCTATTTTTAGCCATTTTTTTTTTCGTCCAGGGACAGCTTACTATTTTTTCTTCTTCCTTTTGCATTCCCACGTGTTGGCACATTCACACCTGGAGGCGCGCAAGAATAACCGAGGTTCTCCACTGTGGTTGTACATTGTCTTCAGGGCTTGGCAATAACATTGCAGCACTGCTTTAATAGTAAAAACACATTTTTGGAACGGGTTCTTTAATTACTAAGAAATATATGTATTTTTTACATTTTCACATGCTTTATTAATTAATATAGTTTATAGTTTGATCACATGTCATGTTTTTAAAATGGCTTTTTTTTCTTTGTCGTTAGTGAGATTGTTTTAGTTTAGTCTCTAATACTTTAATGTTGTAACACAAATACCTGAAACAGTAGAAATACTTTGTACATATAGACACTGTATCTGTAGTGTTTACTCATGACCTCCATGGGGATGTTTAGTCCTCCTCAGTATCAATTCTGCTCTTTTCAGCAACAAAGGATGTGTTGCAGTATTTCTATATGAATGTACTGTAAACAATCTGTAGACTATATGGGAATTATTTTATTCTCACATAAATCTTTTTACTCATTGCCAAAATGTGTTTACCTAATGAGGCAGTTGGATTCTTGTGAGAATCACAATACAAGGTTTATGGGGAAATCCATCTTAAGTTAAAAAGGAATAACCAAAGACCAGTAAGTGAGAATAATCATCCAATGCCAGCTGTGGGCAGGTTTTCAGCTTTTAGTCATGGTGTAGTCAGCATATGTTGGCTCTGCTAAATTAATCCACAGATGATTCTACAACATCACCTCTATCAGCACACAAAGCAGAATGTGAGAACAGAATGATACACGGAAAAAGCTGTGGTCATTTTAAAATATGTTTTTATTTTTATTTTGGACAGTATCAGTAAGACGTTTTTTGACTGATGGGATTCATGGAAGTATGTAAACTAATGTTCTATTTTTATTCAAACCCGTTTTAAGCATGTTAAAGGTATGAAGAGTCAAAACAAAAATCAGATCTTCTGTAAACTGTGCTGCAGCTACTTGGAAATAATGAACATAAAGTTATTTTTTTGACTAATCAGATCAAAAGAAAAAGATAGTAACTTGTAATGGTCTAAAAGTTGAAAATGGAAGAACATGCTCTATCTGTCTTTTTTAAAAAAAGAAATAATGGAAGAAACATGAGACAAATCAGTCCAGAGCTTTAAATTCTTGAACTTTTCTCACTAATTGCAGCGCTAACTTTCTCTCTGACAGATTGATTTTCTGTAGGATGGAGGTGAAGTGAGGGACAGGTGCATGACATGATGGCCACTGAGCACTCACATCTACATCTGTCCCATTCTTGTGCATTAGTGTCACATGTTTGCCTTGGTGCTGACCCGCTCCAATAAATCCACCGAGCCATCTCCTCTCTGCTCCCTCACCCCGTTCTGCTCTCCCTCCTCCCTATTCCCCTTTTGACTCCCCTTACCTCTCAGCTCTCGTCTCCCCGCTGCCAGCTTGTTCTCCATTCTGTCAGTGCAGCACACCTGCACTGCGGCTGTCAATCAGTGGACAGGAGGGAGAGGAACGGAGACCGTGCTCAGTTTAGCATGTTTGATGTCGTGTGGGCATGAAGTGTTACCTTAAGAATTCAACCAAGTGAGGAGTTGTATTCTTGTCACACCTTGTCTCTCCTTCTGTCTTAAGCAAATTACCTCTCCTGCTATATTTAATGTAGTGAATGGAATGAAGAACATGTCACTGTTAAAGTTCTCTTTTTTCAAGTTGTCATGGAAGTTTGAAATCTCTTTATTCGGTCCCTGTCTGGAATCTGTCCTTCTTCTTTGCTCTGTATTTGAATGTGCGTGAGTGTGTGCGTGTCTTTCTCTCTCATTTCATGTGCCCTCTGTGAAATAGAAATGAATTTGCATTCAACAGCAGCAGGTATGACAGCAGTAGAATTTCTGACTCTACACTGTTCTCCATTTAATTATAACCTAATAATGCCAAAGTGTGAAATTGTCTTCCTTATGTGTGTCTGAGACCCCACAGCAGCCTCTTCTCTTACACACTCTACCTCTTTTCTTTTTAATTGTCTCCAAATTACTGTCGAATTCACAGGTAACTGAGAGAAGACTATTACCTTTGAAAGCTGCTCGATGCTTTAAAAAGACAGCTTGTCCTTGGTCAGACTGATTACTTGTAGTTCTCATAAAACCTGATCAATCCAGACAAGACAAGGCCCCTGAGTCATTGCTAACGTAGGGCTCGTGATGCTAGTCTCGCTTAAGACACACACAGAGTCGCGGAAGGAGTTTTTTATAGTTTTGCTGACAAAAAGAAACATATAAATACAAACTGTCAAAAAAATTGAATGAATTCCAGCCTAAGAAAATAAAATATTTTATGAAAATATCTGTACCCAGAATATATATGTTATGCTACGTGGAACAGACTTTGTGTAAAAAGGCAGCAGGTTACATGATCTTATAACAAGTAATTGCTGCATTAGAACTCACATAAGAAATTGGTAGCTTCCATGTCATTAATATTCCTTATTTGTGTCAAACATATAATTAGTTTTTGACTGTAATTTCTTCTTTTTTTTCTTCTCCTGTTGGTGATGGACATGTTTTTTAGATCTTACTTTTAATTAAGGAATCAATGTTGCAAAATTATGTGCTAGAGCTTACTGAGCATGTGGTTTCATGATGTGTCTATAAAAATTGTTTTGTAATAAAAAGATTAAAAAGAATAACAAATTCTAGAGTGATTTGCAAACATAAACGACAACATCTTTAAATATATTTTCAAATTTCTTTTCAGATCTACTCTTTGAAATCTGACGTGCATAATTTTATCTCCTTTTTTATCAACTCTCAAACTGGGATTGTAAAGATAGGATTATGCAAACATGTATCTGATAAGGGAAACACTTTGCACATGGTGCGAAAGATTTAGGCTACAACAGATGAATGTGACGTTAGACTTGACGTCTTATTTAAAGACAAATGGTTGTGTGTTCTTGTGATTTTAGTGTAGATGCAGATGAAAATAAGATGTTGCATTTGTTGCAGTTTCTCAGTTTTCTTACCTCGGCCAAGGAGACAATGTTTTGCCAGCGTTTGTTTGTGTGTCTGTTAGCAACATAACTTGAAAAGTTGGACACATTTTTTATGGAATTTTCAGCAAATATCTGGAATAGATCAAGGGACATCTGATTAGATTTTAGTGATCCAGATCACCGTACAGATCCAGGAATGTTTTAAAATATTATTTAACATTGGGAGACAGAGCTGTCTTCAGTGCATGTGGCTGTAACGTCACTATAAATATTTCGAGTGTGGAACTGAGGTGTTTGGAGGTCAGCGCTCTCTGAGTGCTTTTCTAGTTAATAAGTTAATGTTAACAGAGACTCGTCTGACTTGTTGATAGGTTTATTTTTCAAATCAGTTAACAAGTGTTGTATCTTTTTCAGCATCTCATCTCTTATTATAATTTTAATGACCTTTAACATTAACATGTTAGTAAAACACTAACACACATGGAGAAGGTTCTGGGTTTGAATCTCAGCAGGCTGAATGGAACCTGCATGTTGCCTTTGTACATGTGTAGATTTTCTCCTGTGACTCCTGTTTGGTCCCATGAACCAAAAACATGCATGTTTGGTTGATTGCCAACTTTAAATTGGTCCTTGGTGTAAGCGACCAAGTAAGTATAGAAACTGGACAGATTAACACACCAATTGAAGCCAGTAGCTAATGAATTTCCAACATATTTCTCAGTGTCATTGATTTCAGAAGCCACTGCTCTTCTTGGATGTAAAAACATGCCTCAAATAGATTTTACACAGTAAACAGGAAGGAAAATATACTGTGTTGAGGTGAGGCCTTGTTCTCACAATGTGATAAACAATTTTGTCAAATTCTGCTGCCTTAAAGTACATAAAAATATAGAATCCATAAAGAATTATGATCTTAGTCACACCTTAACATAATTTAAACATTGACACCGTGTTTACCTCGATATTACCATACAGAAACAGACAAAATGCAACATTTGTCATATTAATATATGATGTTTGTCATCTTAAAAAGCCAAAAGCAAACTACATTAAAATAGTGTCAGAAGGCGGTCCATTTCTCAGCTCTCTGTTTATATACTTCTAATGGAAATGCAAAAGAAATACCTGTGGTTATCTACTGTCATGCACAGGATGCAGCATACTATCGCTTCTTTCTGAATAAATCTCTCTTTTTATTCTATTAACCTTTAAGCACTTTAATTAAATCATTCATTAACTTTAATGACTAAATTAGATGAGGGTTTATTAGGATATTGTGTAATTGCTCTGCCAAAAGTTGTAATTTAAATATCAAATCCTCACTTCTTCCACGCTTTAAATGCTCCAACCAGAAGATAGTAGCTAAATATTAGCAATAACAGGTTTTGTAAAGCACCTTTTTAACCTGGTCTTCTGCAAAGGCCTTTAAAATTATGTTATCTGGTTCATTCACTCACAAAACCTTTCTGCATAACCCATGTTCTTTCAGAGGATGATAACTTCTACTGCTGTTGCTGTTCCTCTGCAACGGTCTGCATATGTTGCTGGTTTAAATGTATTTTTTGTACAATAGATTCCAATAGTGACCCAGTTTCAAGGCGTAATGTTCATTTTTTACTTTTTTCACGCCACAGGACATTACATTCATCCTCCTCTGTGTATGTTTGGTATTCTGTCTTTCTTTCAAACCAGGTAAAAGGCTTACTGATTTCAGCTCTTTTTTTTTTCAAGCAGGGATTTTTTTTTTTGCAAGGAAAAAAAAATCTCACACATTTCCACCGCTTAACATTAACAAATGTATTTGAAAATTAATGTTTTTATTCTTATTGTGGTTTATTTTAAGATTTCATTTATTACTGGCTCTGTCATGCTGTCATACTTTAGTTCTGGCTTTTGTTCTTTCACACATCTGACATCCGGTCTCCAGCTGTGCCAAAGTTCGATTTGTCTCCGAAAGGCTCTAACTGATTAGAGCTTACACTGGTGGTGCCAGCAAAGCCCACACATTAGTGGCTTTTTTCTCCTTTGAGTGCTGATGCCCACCTATAAGCAATTTACTGTGACCAGCCTGCATGATCATCAGAGCATGTCCTGAATATTGATGTGAAGGCTGAAATCATCAAGTCTTCATAACAATGGACTCAACCTCTGTCAATTTTAACAATCCAACAAGCTGCTCATATAAAATTCTGCTGTATTAAACCTAAATTATTTTAACTTGTTTTATTTCAGCACGGACAATAAACAAAACAAAATTATATAATAATATTACAGTTGCTTTCTCAAAGGACTTTCAGATAAATTTCCAAAATTCTTATTAAAAATCAACATTTTCCCTGACAAGTACTTTGTTTCTGTGTTTGTACTCAAACTCATTCTGTTCTTATGCAGCTTATGAGTCACACTGACCAACTTCCCTTTGCATTTTGTTAGTTTAAACCTGATTTGTAAACCTTTGTAATGAATGTTTATAGACAGTATGTCTATTTTGAGGTTTTGTGAAAACATGGAAAAAGAAATGATCATTTATGAAGGTTGATAGTCTTTTTAGACTACTGCAAGAAACACATCTTTTTTTTTTAATAATTTCATACTATGAAAAGTTATTTTAAATTTGTTAAAAGTATCCTGGTTCAAAATGAATTGGATGGGATGGAACAGAATGAAATTAAACTGAACCAGATTGAATTAGATTAAAAACAACATTTTGCCCTCTACTTTGAAATCTTCATCTAGTGAATTACTATCTTCTGTTTTCTTTTAGGGATAAACTCTGTGTGTATAATTTTAACAGAAGGTACATTCATGCAATTTTAAAATTAAAATACTGGTTCCCCACATTATTTCTGCTAAATAGCAGAAAAAAAAATTTAATCTGGCAGACTTCAATAGCTTAAAATGAAAAATGTGTTCTGTTTATGTCATTATTTTTCAGGACGCATGTTTGAAATGAAATATTATTACGACAAATGCATGTACCTATGTGTGTGTGTTCTCCTGTAGATCCGGGCGGCCTGTTAGTTTCATGGTGGTCTTCAACACTCCCAACCCCCTTAGTAAGATTTCCTGGGTCAACCGTCTGCACTTGGCAAAGATTGCCCTACGTAAGCAAACACAATTCACACACAGTCTCACACACACACACATACAACACAAAGAGGATTACTGTGTCATTTCTTTTTAAACAGGATGATGCAATGCAGTGAAATGCAATAACAATGTTTTCAGTCAGAGGCTCAGATCATTACCTGATTTTTCTCCACACTCTATTGGTTAAGTGCACAGCTCATGTTGCTTTTTATGTAATCATAAAAAAGAACCTCGACCGGGTCTTGAAATGGTTATATGCTTAGGAAGCAAAACTATATTTTAGTAATTAACTCTCTGACAACATGCCATCTGTGTGTTACAGAAGCAAATACAGAAAAATAAAAATCATTGATGCTCTGCTCATACTTTGGTAAAGATATATTTTTTCTATTCTAGAATTTTATTTCTTTGTTATTTGTGTTGCAAAGTTTTTTTTTTTCTCACATTTTTGACATCTCATTATGAAGACCTTGAGCACAGACAAGACAACAATAACAAAACATGTGAAGACCCGCTGAGGGGATGTGTTTTTATTTTATGTTGGAGCTCCATCTCCTCTGTCCTCTAACCCTTGTCTTGTTGATCCCAGACTGACCAAACATCTCATGAGGTCTTCTCTCTCTGTGGATCATCAGCGGTTCATTAGTCTGTATGTGTGTCCAGCAGTAAAAACAAACTAGACTTCAGCGATGTACTTTTGGCCAGAAAGCCATACGCATACGCTTGTGCAATCTAGGGATAATCAAAAAGGTTAAAAACAGGCTAAACTTTTATTTAACTGGCTTTTTTAATCATTGCTGTGAGCAGTAGAACAGAAGAATTTAAGGTTTTAGCTAATCAAAAAAATAAATGCTTTCCTTAGGTGACTGAGTTTGGGTCAGAGTTCCTTTTTGGGTTTAAAAGTCAGATACTTCTGAGATATATCTAAAAGTTTATGGTCTAATCGTATATTTAAAACAAATACAGCCACATTTATGTCTGAAAAATGAGGCCATTGCAGATACTCGAACACCTGAATTTTTTCTAATGGCCTGTAAGAGGCGCTGTAGTAGAATTGGAGTCTATACTGAATAAAGTCTCTCTTGACTTGTGACGTTAAAATATTTGTTTGGCCTACAATTTTAAATCTGAACATCTTATTTGATAAAAAAAATAGTTTAAACTTGCAAAAAATCTGCAAAAGCATAAAATAGATAATGAAGCCAGAACTTATTTTGGCCCTGCCCCCTATTATTTGGGCTTGTAAAGAGTCTGCCGATCTCAGTCAGATCTACTTGCCTATAACATATTATTTCAAAACAGATGGCGGGACTTTGCCTAAAAGCTGAAAAAACAGAGTTTAAAAAGCAGTTGTTTTACACTGCACAGGTGGGTTGTGCTAACCAGAGCTGCAGGTCAAGAGGAAGTTTGAAATATTTTGTTATACAGAAGTTTCCTGAGGCTTTACTTCTCAGTTATTTCCAGTGTCTCATTCTTGTATAGCTAAGAAAGTAAAACTCAACACTAGATTGTTTCATCTTTACTGCTAGCTTACCTTGCACAGGTTATAGAGGTGCACGTGGCATGTGGGGCGTCTGTAGACTCTCCAGTAGTGCTCGCTGTATATGGCTTGAGTCAGAGTGACATCAAAGACATCAGTCCTGGAGCAGACAAGGCTGCTACAACAGTGAAACTCAGCATCTCCAGCCTGTGCTTGTAGCTCACACCTTTATCAGCGACGCAGCAGGTATACTGATGAGGAGAGCAGCAGCATAGGTGCAGTGTGCACCTCTCCTCCCCTAGGTGATACGTGGACAGATGAAATTTAAAGTAATATCATGCAAATTATGCTGAACTGTCACACTGACAAGAAAATGTGCATGTTACAACACTAATGTTTTTGTCTAAACCATACACATACAGTATCACCTGAGAAGGATAACATGGGGAAAAGGGATTTGAAATATGTCTTTCTTCTTTGTTGAACCTTAATAAAAATAATAAACAACATTTATTTGACATTCAGCTGGAGAGGCAGTTGAAATAAACATTTATTTCTCTAAAAAAATCTCTTTTACATCTTTAGCCTGTTGCAAACACCTCAACACAAATGATAAAATGCTAGTAGCATGTAAATACTGGACTTTTTTTCTATCATACTTATTCACGTTCAGCATCTGTTTGTGTTTGTCACACCATCCTATCTTGTTGCCTCAAGTGCTCGTCTCAGATATTACACTTGAAGGTATTAAAATAAATCTTGTAGTTATCATTCTTCTTTCTTCATCCTTTACTGTAAAAAGAAATCTTTTTGAAACATTTGAGGTTGTAGAATTTTAAGGTTTTTAGGCATAATCTCTTTTTCCGGAGCAAGTTTGTCAGTTTTACTGTGAAAACAGAACAACAAAACAACTACTGCTTCATCACAATAACAATCAAACAAAGCTGTAAGGTGACTGAGGGAGATATTAACATAATGTATTACAGGGCTTTGGGAGGAGATACATTATAAAACAACAAAATGGTAAATGTCCTGTATTTGTACAGCGCTTTTCTAGTCATTCAAACCACTCAAAGCGCTTTCACACTACAAGGCTTTGCATTCACCCATTCACACAACCCGATATGTAAACCGGGGGGAGAGGGTAGGGGCTAACACTCACACAACCCGATACGCAGATCAGGGGGTCCTGGGGTTCAGTGTCTTGCCCAAGGACACTTCGATAATAAATAAACATGCTGGAAAATAAAAACTTCAAGAAAGCAAAAAGAAAAGAAAAAAAAGGAAATAAACTTCACTCTCCATTTCTTTCTTTCTTTTATGTAGAAATCCGTTTGAGCTGTTTTACGTCCCATCTTTACCTACCTTAAAGTTTCCCACCTAAAGGGGGTTATATAAAGTTACTTTTATGTTTACCTTTGAAGGGGTTTTATAAATATACAACCTCATACACAGAAGTTGCTGGAAGCATTTACTGTGACCTGATAATAAAATGGGGCAGGAATAAATATGAATAGTTGTCGTTGTACTTGAACTAAGTGTTAAAAAAACCTCCAGATGCATAAAATAAATAACCAGACTGTAAAAAAAAATCATTAATCTTTTATTTTTTAGCTCCCTATGTTCACAGAACTGTAGAATCTTCTCCCAAGATCCAGTGTGAAAAATCCTCCTACATGTAGAATTAATAACAAACTGAAGTCAAACTGACAAAAATAGTAGATAAATTATGATAATCATTTGGAATGTATGAAACGCAGTAAAGTTTCAATTTAAAGCCTTAATAAAAACATTTTTCACCATTTTCAGGTTGTGCCAACTTTGAAATATTGTATTTTTTATGATATATTTTATGTTGGAGCTTGAGGCTGGTACCTCAGACTAAATTTATTCTTTTATTTGTAATAAAAGATGTGATTAACAAGTCACTGATTTTTGACAGAGGTCAGAGTTTCTATCACACATTTTGTTCATGAGTGGAAAAGATGTATCTTCTCTTTGAAAATAAATAAAAAAGCAATGCAAGATAGATTTCACTGACTCTGTAGGGGATCAGTGTCACCACCAGCCTGGTCAGGATGACAATTACATGTTAATTGTTTTACACCCACCACTTGCCTTCCTGTTTCACTAAATGTAATTACAATAAGGGAGTTGTTGATTTAATTTCACGGATGGTGAAGTGCCACTGAGGCTCCCCCGTCACTGCCGTCGTAGGCAGGTCCGTCCTGTGTTCAGGGCAGTCCTACAGTTGAATCAGCATTTTAAACTCACCCAACCATAATGCTGTTTAGTTTGAAATGGGTGCCTTGCTCTGAAATGTCCCTGAATGGTGGACGACACAAGCAGCTAATTTTCTCATGCATGATTTAGTGAGTAATTAAATATCACAAAACTCATTTTCCCCGACCCATCTTCACACTGATGCTTATCCTGTTACCTCCAATTAGACGGAACACAGCTACATATCACTCTTCTGTTTGGTGGAGTCCCTCTGTCACATGTGCGTATCAGCAGCTTTAATGACATTTATGTCTGGTGTATTATTAGTGAATTGGCTATTAACAATGAGTTGAATTATTCAAGGTTAGATGAGGTTTATACGTCTCATTCAGTTGAAGAGAGAGCGTGTCCAAACTTTTGACTGATAGTATATATATTTATAGTGTTTTGCTGCCTGTGGTTGGTGGCTGGTTAAAGAGAGCTCAACATGCCTCAGCAAAAAGTTACAGCTTACTAAAAATTTGCATCATATAATATGGCAGACTCAGACTTTACACATTATGGTATGGGAGCCAAGCCTGATGATGCTTTTCCAATAGTATTTGTCACTTTGTGAGTGCATGTGGAGAATTTGTGAAGCTTAGAAATAGAAAGTGAGAATTACCCTGCGGTGCTTCTTCGCCAGGACCCACTGGGTCCATTAAGAACCTGGTGTGCCTCTGCATTCTTTAAGCCTATCTGAGTGGCCCTACTGTTTCTGAAGGGTTTTCGTGAAATAGCCAGAAGCATTGCCTAATTAATGGGCTTCCTCATTGCAGAATTAATTGCTTCCTACTATGCAGTCCCAGCCCTTTCAGACAGGGTTAAGGCACCAGACTTTGATGGCCCTCACAAGATGAACAAGAGGCTGTCAAATCATGAGAGATTGTCGCTGAGGCGTTGGAGACAGAAAGAGAAGAATGACTGAGGGTGAAGAGAGCGAGATGTTGAAGGTGTGTGTCATTATGTGTTTTGTGAATTTGTGTGTGTGCATGGAGGGAAGGGAGGGAAGGTTAGTGATGGTGGGTGGGAGTAAAAGGATGATTGAGACAAGCAATCAGTCCCACTGCAGGGTAGAGAGACCAAGCAGGAGGCAGTTGCTTGTGGTTACCCTGCTAAGTGTGTAGAGCAGTTTTTTTTTTCCTTGTATGTGAATCAATATAAGAGTGGAGTGTGGCTTGGAGGATCTGGCACACACGTCTTCTTAATCCACTGTGTGATAACCTATGCCATGCCAGTGTATACTGCACAGGAGACAAGAGAGGAAAGAGAATACAAAATTTGCCCTGCTGCATGGAGAAATGAGAGTGGTTTACTTTCATTAGCACAAGGATTCAGATTGCTTAGTTGCTATGGTTACTGATATCTTTGTATCTTCTCAAATGAGATTAGCCACACCTTACGTCTTACTGTTATCTTTTGTGCTGCAAGTATTTCTACTGATTCAGGAAGATTGAAAGACTTCTTAAAACACTTTAAACCTTAGTATTAAAGAAAGTCCACTCAAAACTCATTAATTGGAAGCGTTTACTTATAGGCCTGAAATTAATCTGTCAGACTGCAAAGATTATCTTCCTATCTCGGTTGTGCTCAAACATGGGAAATGTTTATGATGAGTAAACATTATTACAGATTTAATTAACAGATCCCCCACTTGCATTAATCCATGAGAAATATCAATTGCAGTTGTGGATTTAATTAGCGTATATCTTTGCCCTTTGTGTCACTTGGGTTGATAGAGCACCATGCTCTGCAAATTAATCTTTATCAGCAAAAGACTTGAAACAAAAGACAACAGCACACATGGAATAATGAAACTAAGAAACACAATTTCCCCTCTTAAGTGTTGTATCGCTGCACCTTTTACAAGTTGATTTACGTGTACAGGTGCTGAAACGTTAGCATAAACCTGACGGGAGGCTTTAGTTTTCAGAATCTCATCTCTCAGATAACTTTAAATTTTAACTTGTAATGTAATGAAACATGCCATTGTTTTACAATCACAAAATATATATATATATTTTGCAGTTTATTAATTCAATTAATACCATTGACATTGTTTTATTAATCTGAACTTGTTACTGAAAAAGTCTGTTGCATTTGTTCAAAAGTAAAAAGTTTTGTAACATTTTGTAAATGTATCTCTTTCAATTCTAGTTCACCAGGAGTTTTTGCAAAGTTTAGTAGTAACAGTAAATGTAATATTCAGGTCTCACTAGGCACTGGGAAAAGAAACTAGATATGGGTGTTATTCTGTTACTCCAAGGAGGGATACAATTCTGTAGTTAACTTTGTCAAGCTTTGACATTGATAAGTGAAAAGTGGCCCACCTGCACTTACTGATCTGAGCACACACTAATGGAGCTTTTACATGCAGACGTTTCATTTAATTTAGTATGTGCTTCCAAATGCATGTCTTTTCAGTTAGGGTACTTACTGCCCCATCCGCCTGTGTGAGATTATAGTCAAAATGATAATGCAGTTGAGGCAAAGAGCAAAATGCATTATCTGTGTAAACCATGCTGTATTCAGAAAATCTTCTTTAACCTTTGCTCAGGCTTGCTGTAGAAGTTATTTTTCAACATTTCATAGGAGCAGTTTAAATTTCTTCAGCTGTTTAACAAAGCTTAAAGCTCTAAATTACATTAAAAAAAAGTTTCAACATTTTAAGCAACGTGCTGTGTACATATTCTTTTAACTGTTTACACACACGTTTGGAAACAATTTGTGCTGGCCAACAGAGTTATGAATACACATCACAGACAGAAAATAAACTGTGTGTGATAATACTAATTCTTTGGTGATAAAATTTTTAGCACACCGATTTTAAAATGGTGAGTGAAGATTGTTGCTTAGCAAAATTAACTATTTTGAATTGTATTTAGACTTAATGATTAATGGCTTGCAGTTTGCTGCTTGTGTTAATATAAATTTGTCAGTTTTTCTAATGAGTTGACCGTGAACCAGTGGTTCTCAAATGAATGGTTGGAATCCCACTGTGGGTCATGAGATTCCAGGTGAGTGGTTAAAGATGATATACAAAAATCTGAATGAATAATAAATGACTGCTAACAATTAATGTCATCATAATTGATCAAAGACACTGAAACAATAATGATAAATGATTTTTAATAAAAAGCTACATGCTTATTGTACTTTTGACTTTTCGTTATGCGTTTTAATCAAATGGCTTTTAACAATTTATGGGGGGGCTTTACATCTTTGCTAGTTTAATTTGTTCAAACAAATACATTGACTAACATAAACAAAAATACTGGTAAAAAAAAATTACATTTTAGTCTGTTCCTTAAAAAAATAGAAAACCTAAAGGTTAAAATGAATTTGCAAAGATTATGATTAAATTATTTCCCATCATTTGTATTACATCCTTTTTACTAAAGAAGAAGAATAAAAACACCACAAATGAGTGTTAAAATGATGCACTTAATATATAAAATTCAAAGTTGAGCTCTGTAGCAGTTTATGATTGATGTTTTCCTTTGTTTAAAAGTCCAGCTGATCTGAGTAGATTAGCAAATCAAAATCCAAGTCTGTGTTACGTGTTTGTTAATTTGATGCAATTTTCACTTTAGATCTCTGCTGCTAATTTCTTCACTGTTATTTATTCCTAGTGTAATAAGACAAACTATGAGCTATTTTTTGTTCTTTCAAAAACAGTTTTATTCAGTCTCTTTGTGTCCTTTTACCTCATACTAATTGATGAATTCACCTTAAGCAGTCATTACAATTAGATGGGAAATTTATTTAAAAGTAATATAATAATTAGCTAAAGAACATTGATAATTACTCTGAGGTAAAAGCACCCAGTGGACTTGACACCTCTGCTGCAGCAATCTGCCCTCAATTAACCCATAAAAACTTGTGCAACATGTGACTGTAACATCCTGCGTGTGTTCAGAATGTCTCAGGTCCTAATGTGTTTAAAGTCTTTTAATTTGTGACCCCAGGACTTTATGTATCTTAGTAAATGCTTTCTGAGTGATAGATGGCACATCTACTTCCTTTCAAACATAATGTATTCAGAAGGACTCCACAACTCAAGATGATTAAATATACATTACTAAATGATTTAAATGGTAGCTACCCCATATTCTACAACAAACAACCACATGACTCTTATCTGTATGTTGCACAAGACATAATGGATCAATGCTCAAAGTGTCATACCTCGTAAGAACTTAATAAAATGCCTTATTAAAGTAAAGGGGGAAATTTAATTGAAGCATAAACAAACATTTGCCACTTGTAGTATGTCCATAAAATTTAATGTTTAAATATTACATACATAAAATACTATCAAAATAAAATGTCAGATTAAATTCAATTTATTAATGTCATTTTTTAAATGTGGGAACAGTTCATACAACCATCTTCTTTCTTTTTGTCTTTAAATCATTATTATTTTCTCCAAATTTGTCTACATTTAATACCACTTGATAGTAAATGACAACATAAAATATATTTATTGGAATTTTTGAATGCATTAAAAGTTAAGATCTTAAATCTTATGCATGTTCAGACACTGTGATCTACACACTTTCAGATGTATTCTGTTTGCTTTTTGGATCACTGAGCTTGCTACTATGTCAAGTGGAATTAATTAGGCTTGTTTCATGAAAACATGCCATTTTTGATGAAAAAAAAAATTGTTTTGGTAAGATCCAAAAATTAACCAGGTACCCCAGAAACAAAACCCACCCATGAAAGGCATGAAACAGATGTTTCCAATTAAACATCCAAGGCATATGAAAGGACAGGGGTATAAAACTCCTAAACCATGGAGTGTTTCCAGGAACATAGTGGCTTCAATAATTATAAATTGGATGCAACTACCAGGATCTCTCCTTTAGCTGGCTGCTCATCCAGACTAAATAACTGCTTTTGGGCAACTCTGAAAAAAAGACTTAAAATCAGACTTTGAACATGGGCATGTGAAATAAACAAATGCTGGCAGGTTGAGCAAACAAATGAAAAAACAACAACTGCATAGCCCATGCTGGAAAAATCCTACTGTAATCCAAAAATATGCCATTTGATAAATATTTAAAAAGCAGTACAAACATGTGGCAGGTGTGGAATAAAAATAAACTAGCAGGTATGATGGAGAGGTGGGATCAAATATGAATTGAACAAAAGAATGTCAGGAAGTAAAACTTTAATTTGGAAACAATAAAGGTATTATTTCAATGTAGAAGACAACAATCTAAATGCCTGGCTAATTGGATCATGTCAATAAAACATGGGCTCTTCAGTTCTTAGACAAGAGTAAAAGTTAAATGCAACAAATGCAAATTGAGCTCAGTAAAGACAACCTGCTGCACAGTGTGCAATGTGCAAGATGCTCCAAAGGTGTCACCCATTATCATCCATCTTTTTTTGCGCATCTGGGACCGGGGCAACATCTTCACTAGGGATCCCCAGAGCTCCTTCTCCCCACCTTATCTCAAAGGACTCTGAAACAGACCAGCTTTGAGATAAAACCTCTCCAGTTAGTGCTGGGTCTGCCTGGAGGTCTCCTGCCAATGGGACATGTCTGGAACACCTTCCCTCAAAGACATCCAGAGGGCATCTAGATGTCCAAACCTCCTCAACTGTCGACTACTCTGAGTCCCCCCAGAATAATCAAGTTCCTCATGTCCCTAAGAGATTCTGCAGAGAAAGTTCCTTTCAGCCACTTTTATTTTATTGCATTGTAAATCTCCTGACCACAGGTGGGGGTTGGAATATAGATTTAATGATATATCAATAGCTTTGCCTTTTAACACAGCACTCTCCTAACCACGACAGACCTGTACAGGATCTGAAAGCAGAGGCTGTCTATTGATCTTTCACCCTCTTTTACTCTAACTCGTGAACAAAACCCAGAGATCACCTATTACCATAGGGGTGAAACAAATCATACAGCCTGGCAGGTCAGTCCTGAAGTGGCTACAGGATAAATCTCTGACTGACCTCAAATAACTAAGCAGTTCAGGTTTGTTTATCTTGGACAACACAACAATAGCTTTTGTTATAAATTAGAGACTCATTTTAAGAGGTTTTGTAACAGACTGCAATTTTCTGAAAGCATGTTCAGATTTTATTGTTTTGGAGTTACTGAGTCTATATTGATACAGAATATTATAAATGTCATTCTTTAGGAAGAACAATAGTTAATATCTGAAGCGTTCCTGAAGAAACTGTTAAAAATACATGAGAAGTTGATGAAGTTATACAAATAAAGTTGGTTTAGATTGAATTTAAACTTGGTTGTCTGATATTCTGCAGTGTAAAGCTTCTGTCAACTTCAATTCAACCCACCACTCTTCTTTTTGAACCAAATTTTTGTTTTAAACATGTTGTAGCTGTACAGTGAGTTTCTCATAAAACACATTTATTACAATTTAGAATCATATTTTACTTGCACTCCATTTCCTGGAGCTGTGAAACAGTTCTTGTTCTTGCATGACCGTCCAACAAAAAGTTAAATGTTATATTTATATAAACTTTTGAGGCTGTTTTTTTTTTTTTAACGAGTGACCTTTTGACCCTTCAGTTAGGGGAACCTCTGTGCTGTGTTAAGTTCAAATTAATTTGCTGTATTGCATGTTTTCTAAGAAAAGCTGAGTTGTTGCACCTGACAATTTTTTCTCTTAACATTTAAGAGACTGTTATGTCTCCGGTGGAGCCTCAGAGGAATACTCTGTGAAAAGTTTCTTATCAAAGGGACCATGTGAAAAAAAGATGACGGGAAAGTTTTTGGCAAACTTGGAAGTTTCATGCACAATTTATTTTCATTAAATTATAATGGATTATTACAGTTTCATTATGGGAATACATTGGCAGATTAGTCTAACTTGTTATTTGTACACCTGTTGTAAAGGGTAGAGAATACAGAGAAGGTGCATGCACCATCAGGTAAATACAGTCTTGTAACTCACAACTAGCAAATGCATTTTTCCTGCTGGGACAGACTCTCACTGTTGATTAAGTGCAGGTTTAATCACTGCTGAGGCCCTGTGTTGGCAGCGCCTGGCCATGCCTCCTACAACAGGAAATCAGCCTCTAGCTGATCAGATTCACATACTAATTACACCGCTCATATTACATACCTGAGGTTGATAATTATTTTTTTGTTTGTTATTCCGTTAGAAAGTTTTTAGCTTGTCAGTATATAATACATAGAGTAAACAAATAAATAAAAGGGGTTAATTACCTACAAACCATGTCATACTAGTGCAAATGACTAGAAAAGTTATTTCTTTATTTCAGGAGAGGAGAATTCACCAGGCTGGTTGAGTGGAGAAGATGAAGGGAAGGCAATAGCCCCATTTTGGTGTCCGCTGCTTGCCTGTCACATGCCTGTTTTTGCTACAAAGTCTGTGGAGAGAAAGGTAAACCTGTTAATATCGCTGAAACACACGGCGATACATGTAGAGTCTTGCAAATAAAGTTTTACAGTACAAACACCAAGTACAGTAAATATGGATAATCTAGTGTTCTAAATCAGTCAAGTGTGTATGAATGTATGTGTGTGTATGTTGGAGGTTAAATCTTTAGTTAAACAAATCCTCCAATGCACTATGCAAAACAGCAGACAACAAGCCAGAAAGTGGTACAAAAACTGAAGGAATGATTTTAACTTTGTTCTGTAAGTCAACAACTAGGCTGAATAATTCTGTAGCACAGAGTCACAAATGAATAACAGCCCTGATTGACAGTCTGCAAACGAAAGCCAGGTGAGTCAAGGGCAAGAGTAAAACTCCCTGAAGTAACCAAGGAGGACTGAAATTTAACAAGAGATAAAGTAAACAGAGAACATTGAAAAGGGCATAAACTCCTGGTACTCAAGAGAAAATAAAGTTGGTCATGATTATAACACCAAGATGAACTAGAGTAACTATGAGATAATAACAAAGGGACGTGTTATAAAAATAAATAAATATATAAACTCACAGATTCTAAACATTTCTTTAGGCTCTGAATGATTCATACACCTACCTGTTATTTTCAGCCCACCTTGAGTTTATTCTGCTTGCAGGAGTTCTTCTGAAATATACAATTTCAGCTCTCCACAAAGATTTTCAAAGTTGTTTAGGTCAGGAACTTATTATGGCCATATTGGTTTTTTTTATTTTTAGTTTCATCTGTTTCTAAATTTTAGGCTTTTAGATGTGTAATTTAAGTTGTCCTGTTGATAGGCCGCAGCATTTTCAACTTCAACTCACTTTTCTGCTCAACACATTTTGCTATAAAGGCCTCAGGAATCTTCTGCCTTTAGTGTGATTTTCAACTGTTTAATTCTGTCATAATCAGAAATAGCAAAGCAGCACTTAGAATATAGTAAAACCTTGATCGACTTCAATTTTATCAAGAATGTTCTTTCTTGAACAACATGATACACCACATTCATCCAAGCATTCCACTTTGGTTTCTTTTGTCTGTGGAATATTGTTTAAGAAATACTGCTGTTCATATCTGAAAGGCTTCATGGACACCTGCTTGTTTTTTGTGCCTATTATGGTCTGCTGGCCTTGGTGTCACGGAACCCTACTAGGTTCAGTGTACACAGTAAGATATAGGAAAACATCAGAACGTCAAGGTCAGTCTGAAACTCTTAAAATGACTTGTTGAGGGTTTCTCACCACCATTTGGAGTTGCATGTGTAAACTGCAAGGTGTCCTACTTTTTATCAGATAAAACCATCATTCATTGATCAGTTTGACTCCCTTAACCACCACAAAAAACACCAAATTTTACTTGTTTTGTTTACTTTTGTTTGAGAAATGAATTTGTTATGTTGGAGAATTTATTGTTTCTCTTTTTTCAATTAGGTGTAGCAGACACATTTTGATCAATTTCATATTGCTGAGTTTTCTTTGTTACTTTTCTCTGAAAAAATTTAGTGTCATGCTCAAAACGTGGTTGCAGTTGCCTCATTGATGAGAAGTTTATTGACAACTATGATCATAAAACTGGAATAAATATTATGGTAAATGTTTTCATCTATTCTTGTATGGTGCACGTTTAAGTTCCCTAATAACATCCATCTAAAATTGATAATTGTAATTTGCCAGGAAAAGTGTAATTATGCTAATACTAACAATGCTAACGTATTAAAAGTGTCACTGTTTATATTTTTAAGGCTAAGAAGTTTATATTGATCACTTAAGCTGAGTCACTCAAAGCACTTTTACTTTTGCTGACATAAATGTGTCCTTTGAACCAGCCTTTAGACCACAGTCACGACAGAATTTTACTTATGGTTGGAAATTGCACGGAAAGAGCTAATAATGTGTCATTTTACACAGCAACTTCCTATTGAATGCTATCAAAGCCCACGAGTCTTGACCCTAAAATATAGAAATGCACTTTATCAGTGATGATCTCACTCAAAAATACATAGACTATCGGAATTACAAGGTGACAGAGGAGCAGCTCTTTAGGTTGCTGCATGAAGAATTTCAATCAATACAAGCTGTTAAGACCGAGAAGCTTCAAATAGTTTAAACGGTCATCACAGGACAAAATAGATTTGCTGGGTTTTAGGAGTCAATGGAAATGGTTTGAAATCAATTTGCAGTGGCTAAAAGATTATATTTCCAACTGCATTTTCCATAAACATAATGTGGTTATGATCCAACCGAGCAAGTTGGGTGGTTGTGGGAACCAAATGACCATGTCGACCAAGGAAGGATGTTATAGAATGATCATGCAATTACCTTAATGACAGTAGACCTCCTGAGCATTAATCAATGTTCAAGCATTAGATTAAAACCTATACACCAATCCATAGCCAGCAGGCCATTTGGACAAGGCAGGAAAGGGAAGGTGTAACAGCAGCTGGGAGTCAGTAATATATAGCTTTTACATGGTAGAGAGGGTTTTCCCACAAGATCATGACATTCTGAAGCATTCTGCAAAGCACTGTCACATGTGAATAGGAGCTGAGCCAAGTCAATTAATGTCTTTTGAGCCAGAGGGACCCTGCAGTCTCTGAGGATCTTCTCATATTCCTGCTTCATGCACAAATAAATGAAGCACCTGAGCGCACCACTGAAGAGCATTAAAATCATGTCAGTTTCAAATATGGTTGACTGTATATCAATGTAAATAACTTTATTTTGTGAATTTTATGGTTTTGAGTTATATATTTGCTTTTATGTCATGATTCACCTTATTTGTTGAAGAATTTGATGCTGATTTGCATTTTTATAAATCTGCATAAAAGCTATGTATTAGGAATAGGGTCCAGGTATCAGAAAGCTCAAGAGGTAGGCAGCATTTCTTTCCCTTTTTTGACTAAAGAGAAGGTAGAATTAAATGGAGTGACTTTAAGTCCTTCATGCAGAGCAGACTGTGATTAGGGGCTTAACTCAGCTGCAGTCCCCCTCTCCCTTTCTGTGTCTCCATCTTTGCCTCAGCCGCTGGCTCTGAGACACACACGCCTCTCTGTGCCAAAGCTCCACAGCTCTTTCTCCAGCTCTTGCAGCTCCTTTTGGCAGCCTGAGTTACAGTGAGTAGAAAGGCTGAAGAAAGGAGGCATAAAGAAATCCCAGATTAAAAGAGATGTGGCCGAAGGGGCGAAGTCATTTCCTGCGAAAAAAAAAAAAAAAGTTTTAAAGCAACATAGCATGAACAACAGGCACAGGTCATTTAAGGGAGCTCAGTCCACTGCTGACTGTGTGCAGTTCTGTGCACCCTGGTCCACTCAGTGGTAGCTATAGAGGGGCTTCAGGGCGAACTCGTTAGGCACCAGAGATAAACCTTATCACAAGTCTGCTGAGTGAGAACAGCGGGGGTGGACTGAGTCCTCTCAATTTATCTCTTTCATTCTCCTCTTTTCTTCCTCTCTCACTCACAAACACATGGGGAATCTGATTCTTGGTTAATAGACAAACCACATTCTGATGGTCCTTGTTGTTTAAAGAGTTGTAGCACGCTCTGTTTCACTGCCCTTTCTGCCATTTTGAAAGATGAAACAGAGCAGGTTTGGCAGCTTGCCCAAAGGGACGTGTGAGGTGGTTGGGTTAAGGGATTAAAAGGAGAAACTAAAGCTGAAAGGGTAACAGACTTTTACACAAGAGAAATAAATGTTAAATGGAACAATTAATGCTCACTTCAGAGGTAGGACATTAACCACTTGATGTAAATTTAATCAGGTCTAATGCTTTAAATTATTACAGATAAACAGAGTAATTATTAGCTCAAAATCCACACTTAATATTGAATTTCTAATTTTTTAAATGTTTTTTCTTAAGTTCACATAAGACTCTGGCACACCCTGAAAAAAAGTTCAGTTTCTTTTGTTTGTAGTCAACACACCAATGATGGGTTTATTTATGAAGGCCAATAATCTGACAGCAGAGAAGCTGTTTACCAGTAGGCATAACGTAGTACATTGGAAACTGAGTGGCTTGAATTAGCTACCTGTCTCTGTTTAGTTCACATATATATTTTTCTTTTGCACAGTAATTCTGTTTAACAGCAAAGCTCTGAAGAAGATCAGTGTCTTGTTCCCAACTTGTTCCAACCATTCATGAAAAGTAACACAGTTTATATTTGCACTATTTTATATTGAGGTTACATAAATCTCCTGGCTACATAATAATTCACAGAGAAAATGACTTCTACAACAAAAAAAATAGGTTATTTTAGATCCAAAGGCTGTAAAAAAAGCTTAAATGATAAAGGAACGTGTTTCTAGACTCTGCCTATGAGACAGGAGGCTAGAACAGGGTTGGGAATCGCTGATATTTCAGTGCTCATATAATACCTTGGGTGATTTCACCATGTGTGCTTTGAAGTGTAGAATGACAAACTGGAAGAGGGTTTATGCTGCATCAGGGTTAGCTTTCTTACCTTGTTTTCCTCAGAGGATACCTTCTGTGTGAGAAATGAGGAGGGTCTATTTACATTCCACTGGTCTGGATAGATCACTTAGATTATCATTATTATTTATTTATGCCTGTCCAGTTTTTTACTTTATTGATATAAAATTTAGCCTGGAAATCTATTATTCCTGTTATAGGTTGTTACATTTCCTGGCATCTGTTGAAATTGCTTTCTGCAGGGTCACTGGGGTCCACCCTTGTTTACTTGGCTAGCTGGTACTTCAGGAGAATGTTGTGCATGTTCCTCTTACTCACTGTGTCATCCATCTTCCCTGCTGATGGAGTGATAAGAGAGCAGCTCTGAGCATTCAGCTACCACATGAAAGTGACTGCATGTACAGAAAATGGGCTTGTTGAGGGGCATCTTTGGCAGTAGCAAATACATTTAGCTCTTGGCTACATTTATGACATTGTCTGGAGGATGACTGATTTATGCATATTATGTCTCAAAGCTCTTACATTTAAAAAGAATGAAAGGGTCACACGTAAAGGATGTGTGTAGCACATCACAGATAAGACAGGATGTTATGAAATATGGATTAAAAGGGAGAAGGACAATGTGAAAGGTGGCTTTTCCCTCAAGCAACAACTTTCTGATGATTTATTTCTACTTTCCCTTCTACACCTTTTGATTCTAATTATTTACTCCTGTGGGCATCAGGTTGACACTTTACACAATGTTCCTTCCTCTAATTTCATTTTTTTAACTGGGGTAGTGCTTCATAAATGAACTTAAGTTGGTACTTGTTTGTTAGTTGGTTTGTCTGTCTGTTAGAAAAATAACTCAAAAAGTTCTTGATGGATTTTGATTAAATTTTCAAGAATGATCAGAAACAACCCAAGGGAGAATTAAGTAGATTTTGGAGGGGGGGATCCGGGTCACCATCTGGATCCAGGAATTTTTTTAAAGATTCTTCATCATTGTGAGATAAAGCTGTTTTTAATACATCTGCATGTACAGTAACTCTACAATAAATGGTCAAGGTAAAAACATGCAGAGTGAGTTCTCAATAGGTTCTACATAAAGATTGATTTGGATCAAGGTTTGATCTGGATTGTTACAAAATTCCAAATACTGTGATCCAGAAAAGAAAAACAGGAAACCTCCAGATTTTTTGTCACTGCAAGAACAGATGATGGTACAGTCCAGTTGCAAAAGGTGTTTTCATGTTGAAAGAATCTGATAAAGTTGATACAACAAAGATGAGACTCTTATTTTTGGGTGTAAATCACAATATGGGGATCTGAGGTGCTTTATGGAGGTCTGAACTCTAATTTTTGATTAAGAATTTTTAGAAACGTTAGAAGGTGTCACTATTCAGTCTCTGCAATTGCAGCTCATTGTCTGACTTCAGAGAGCAGTCATACTTTTGACATGTAGAATATAAGAAAGCAGAAAGAAGTGTCAATCAGATTCCCTTGTATGTAGCTGGATAACTGCAGACCTGTTTGTGGAACCTGTCTTACTCGGCCGTTTTGATCATTGTGACTCAGCTCAACAAAAAACCAACTCCAGGCACACCAAACTCGTCACTGTCAGTAGTACAGGGGACAGTGACAGCACACGCCGTCTGACTGCTTAAGATTCTCGATCAAAGAAGAACTCTCCCTGAGGTCAGGGCAAAAGTCAAACTTTGTTTCAGGCTAAAAACAACTCTGAGGAAGTTATGACATTTTCCAACATCTTAGCAAATGTACCAGAGGTCAGGCTTTTTCACTCACCCCTTTCTGCTATTGCTAAGCACCATCAATTGCACAGTTTAATGAACTTGAGTAAAGTTAGAAGGCGCTTTGCAGAATAAAATGCTAAAGTGCTGGCTTCCTTTGCAAAGAATTTAGGTCTCTTGTGAGCAACAAAAATGATGGAATGTGAGTGAACACTTCTGAGTAAATTCTTGCAAGTTCAAAGTCACCAACAGAAGACAGTCATAGAGGAGAAGGTCTAATAAAACAAGACTAGACTAAGTGATCTCTTGACTGGATATTTCTTCTGTCTTTCAGTTTTCTCTAAAGCATCATCCTCTCACCTTTTATCAGCCTAAACATCAATACGAGCAGTACTGGCAACAAAGCTGCAAACATGTGCATCTCAAAATAAAAACATTATTGAAATTATGATGTACAATGAAATCTCAAAAGGTTGTATTGGCACCAGTGTGTTAATGCAATCTTGTCATTATTATATCTAGCAAACCCTAGGCTTTTGATTATTGTAGTAAATGTGTTTGCTTTTCATCCGTTGGAGAGATAAATATATGATTGCATTTATCAGTGTGTTTATTTAACTTTTTGCTTGTGTTCACAGTCACAATAATTTAACTGGAATTAATCACAGTTTCCATATTTATAAACGTAGATGCTACAGCCTTTATGCACAATGCCAGGCTTTCACGATGTGGATTTCACCTTTTTTGGGTTTTGTTTTGCCTACAGAGGGCAGTGTAGCTCCCATTTATTTATGAAAAGGATAGCCACACCCACTGCCCGACACTGAGGTCATTTCAAAGGCCCTGATCTGTTGCTGTGACAGTTAACATACTAATTACAGGGAATCCTAGACACTCAAACCATGCCTTCCAGTAAAGCTTTTCTTGCCAAGGGTTTCTGCTCGTTTTGTACTTGTCAAGATAGCGTGCAGGAACAAATTAAGCACCCAGAAGGGAAATTTTGCAGATCTGCTAAATGTGCTAATTTGGTCACATTCTCTCTCTGTGATTATACATCATTGTGAAGAGGGTGGTGGACAAAATCTGCTTCAGTTCAAAAAGAGATGGGGAAAAAACAAACTCTTTTTCAATTCCTGTTATACTAGACCAGAGTTTTTCTTCTGAGTCTCTGATTTCTTTATTGGCCTTTCTCCTCTTAGCTTTCATGCCGTGCGTCTTTACTAATATAAATGGTGCTTATTTTTTGTTATTGACAACATCAATAGATCTGAAGAAGACAAGTGACTTTTTCCAACACATTTACACGGTTTCCTCAAGTCATATGGAAGTGATTATGCTAGAGTCAGGTCAAAGCCACACTCAGTTTGTGCACATAACTATAATGGACAGTGAGTTTCTGCAGGATATACTCCACTTCATCCCTGTTGACTGCTGGGATAGACTCCAGCTTCTACTCCAGCAATCCTGAACAAGAAAAAGTAGGTATAGAAAATGGGTAGATGGATTCTGCACAGCAGCTGTATTTCTACCCCTACTGAAATAGTGCTTGCTTACAGAGCAGCTCACAGACCAGCCAGAGCAAGCAGGGGGTGCAATTACTTACTCGAACACTTATTCTGCCCTTTTTTCCTGGGAACAGTCCTCTTTTGGGGCAGTCAGCCCAACTTTACTCTAGCAGATTTGCTTTACACATCACAGAGCCAGACCATGAATACTGGTATTTCTGCAGATTTAGTTGTATATTCTTCTGTACAAATGCTGTAGGGAGACACACTTTGGTTCTGTCAGTGGATTGTTCTATGGATGATTTATTTGTCATGCTGTTGATGCTTCATATTTAAGTTGAGTCTATGTTTATATATATAAAATCTTTCTAATGATGGTCCACACTGACTACAGTACATGTTGTTTAACGAGGCTCATGAGAGAGACACTGCTGTGTGATGGGACATACAGTGTTTTCTTTGCGAGCCCAGCAGTAAATTGGCCTAAGTTAAAAATAAAAAAAAAGTTGAATGAAAAAGTAGCTGAACATTCACAACCTCATTTAACTTTTCTTGCAGGAGCATTTGCTTCAAATATATATAAACAAAAACAATGTAGAGCAAAACATTTCCTCTGTGAAGCTTTTGTCATCATTCTGTCACAGCAAACACAACCAAATGAACATGGGAGACCTCAAAAGGTTAAACAGCAGGTGGAGATTAAGATTTGGGTGCAGAATAACTTTTACTGTGGAACATGAGCTGTTCAGACTTACATATCCTTCTGCTCTCCCAGGTCAGCTAATCAACTGCTTCTGTGTGCCTAAAACTAAGCGTACGCTCAAAGGAGGCCTCGCTTTTGCTGCTGCATCTCCCAAAATGTGGAATAACCTGCTTTTCACATCAGACAGGTCTCTTCTCTGTTTTTAAATCCCTTCTGAAAACCCATTGACAACCTGTGAGATGTTGATTTTAGTTAAACTTAGATGATTCTGTCTGGTTTTATTTGTTTTAATATACCGGTAAGTCTGTTTCTAGTTGCTTTATATATTTTATTCTCAATTCACACTGCATAAATGCTGTTATGTCCTTTATTTATTTTCATATCCTTATTTTCTGCATAGCACATTGGCCCTACATGCTTTTTTTAAAGTTCTTTATAAATAGAGATGGATGGAATGGAATGACAATGGTTTTTACTATAAACTCATAGTGACTTGCAAAATGGTGCCTGTTTAATATAACATTCCACCCTTTAAATGAAAAGTCATTGTGTTTTTGGCTGAGCTGATGAGTTGGTAGTGACTTAATACACCCAAATATATAATTATAAGAGGAAGTGTTAGTATTTTTCATTATTTTTTTATTATTAATATATCCCTTACAGGCTTGGCTCTGTTATGTGCCTTTTCTGATAAACGTTGTCTTATTCTAAGTTTTCCATTTGAATATTATGATAGATAATATGTTCATTTCATATAGTTATTTTTTGATTAAAATTATGAGATTTATTTTTGTTTTTCTTTAAAGACTTCATAGAAAAGTGTGAAAAAATATCTCAGAACTTCAGAATATAAAAACTGAGACATTTAGCATAAATAGCATTAAGTCAATGTTTGAATAGACAGTTTTGAAAGAGTTGTGATTTGTGTTTGTCATACAGTGCCTAACAGGATGTCATATATTTCAAATCCAAGGAGGACTAAATTGAAATTTAAGACATGCTTCTTGACGTGCAGAGTTTCCATGGAGAATTAGCTGCAACCAATGCATAGCTAGGACAGAAATCGGATATTGATGGTTTGCCAACATCTGTGGCCTGGGTTTTAGAGCTTTGCTTTGACAAGCCACTGTGTGAGTTTTTGTCTTTAAGTTTGGTAAAAATTGCTCATTCAGTGCTTGTCCAGACCTGGTGCAGATGTCACTTGCCCCTGGGACAATAGAAAAGAAGATGGAGGAAGTGATGGACTACACTTTGAACATTTGGCCCTTAGTCCTCTCTTAAGCCTATTAATGCAGGGACAGGACACTGCTTTCATCCAAAGTTGGAAATGCCATGGCCGCAGGAATCAGCGGTGGAGGCGTGTGGATCTGTAGGAGTGTGAAGTAGGGGCATTGCAACAGAGTGAATTTGCATCACATTTGTTGGGCGTCTTATAGCAATGAAGGACACGAGGAAAAAAATCTCGGTTGAGTCATGAATATGAGTTTATAATGTCCTACCAATGTCAGGCTGTGCCTCTGAGAAGAGATATGCAAAACCTCTCACTAACTTCATTCCACTTATTGCTGATATGATCTGTTGCATAGCCAGGGGAGACAGGGAATCGTTACTGTACAGACAGTGGTTATTAAATTGTGGGAGATGTCCTGAACAGGTTTTAATAATAAGCTGATAGCAACATGATTTTGCTCCATGTCCTAACCACCTCTAAAGGACATAATACAGACCTACGAAGAGTTAAAAATTGAGCTGTCTACTCAGCTTCCTCATGCAGATGGTTTAATCTCATTGTCTTGGAATGACTTTGAATACTCTATGTATTACAGGCCTGCAAGCACAGCAGGTGGTTGGTCCTTTGATCTCTGCCTGTAGATGCTGATAGAATTTAAATCACAGGGTGACATCTAGCACATAAAATCATAACATGAACTGCAAGTTTTTACTTTGATCCTGTTGTCCTTTTGTATTAGGGTAATTAGAAACTAAGATCTTTGGGAAAATAACAATCAGCAAACAGCATTTTACCGTCTCCATGGAGTTGTGCTATACTATAAATGCACTGTGTGCATTAGGACCCAGCTGAAACTTTAGAGTGATAAGCAGTGTAAAATGTCCTACATTAGGCTGTCATGACTGAACAGAGCTCCAATCATACAGACTGTTTGATTTAAATCTAACCATCTAAAGAGCAGTTCAATCTTTAAGCTCTCTGCTACCTTTAGCCCCGCCCAACAGGAGATCCTGAGATTAACCGATTAAGTTAAAGTCACAAAAATCCTGATATGTTTCTGCAGAATATTACATAAAATATTAATAAAAGAAAGAGAGAAAAAAGTTGCTTCAGTATTTAATGAAAAGAAACACAGATTAACCAGTGCATTGTGGAGCTCATCAAAACTCCAACTGAAGTTAAATGCAGCTTTGGTTATAGTTATAAGGCTTTCTACATCTGTGCGCTCAGGGAGGAGCTTCACCGAAGTAAGACAATTAAAGTTAAGAGGAACATCTGATGTAAAATGACATTGTACAGAGTAGATAAAAAGTAAATACAAAAAAATTACACCTCAGATATTTTTCTTTAGATGAGATGTTTATGTATTAGTTAGTAGCTATTTAATTCTTAAAAATACTATCAGGTGTGGGAGAGTCAGCAGGATTTTCAGCCCCATCTCAAGTGCCCACACTCTGGCTCCAAACCAAAATCTTGCAGCTTCACTTTTCCACAGTGAAAGAAGATGTATAGTCAAGATTTTTATTAATGTCCATGGGTAAACCACCATGGAAGAGAGGTCATCGCGACATTATGAGGCTGACAGCTAACACCAAAGTTCATGATCTTTTACCTAGGGGTGATTACTCAGGTTTCTTTGCTTTTCTCCCATGGTTCTCTGTACACTAGGCATGGGTGGGTCAACAACACAAATGATCTGTGTCCCTAAAAGTGTTGTGTCTAAAAGTGCCCAATGTCTAGATTATATTTAATTTTATGAGCTGTGACTCGGAAGCAAATACAACTGTCTTTTTTTAACCAAATGGCTATGAACAGGAAGAAACAGATAAAGCGAGATCCTATTTCTTCATTTTTTGTGTTGGTTGACATTTGTTTTAGCATCCATTCCAGTAGATTTTTGGAAGTGTTTATCTTTTCTTCAGTTTATCCAGAGACATAACCATGAAATACTTTTTCCATTATGCCTGCCCTGAGGCAAGTTTGGAACACTTCAAAGAAAGAAAGAACAGCTGTCTGGAACTCTGTCATTTTTGACAAATCACTTGATCAATCAGAGCAGAATGGGTCAGGGAGAGGGGAGCCTGAAAGAATAAGAAAAATAATTGGTATTTCAGATAGAAGGCAACATAAGGTGCTGCAACGATGCTCAGTATGGGTAGGAAAAAAAATGCATCAAGCTCCCATGCCTCTGGTTGAAGGCTAAACTGGGAAGTAGAAGTGCAACCACCCATGTTCAAGCAGAGAGAGCTCAGCAGCACCACTAACACCATAACCAAGTACCTGTAATAGTGTGCAGGAAACATCTGTGTTGAAAACTGACTGGAAATCCTGCAGTCAAAGTGAGAAGCTTCAGCAAGGGTAGTGGAGAATGAAAAGGCAAATAAACTCCAGACCTTCCAGATCCAGACAGAGAAAGAGGTGATAGCTAACTAAGCAGAGACTAATGGTGCGTTCACACTGGCCCAAGCGTCAGCGTCAGGAGAGGCAAGATTACGTGTAAAGTCTATGGTTGAGTCCGTCAGAGGCTCTGTGGCGCTTTGTGTGCTTTGGCAGCGCCAACTTTTCAAGCTTTTCCTGCCTTACAAGCTTTGCCGCTTGAAACATGAGCAATGCAGAAGTTCAGCTAGCTGAACTTTTGATGGTCTTGACACTCTTGAAGTGGTGCGTCAACCAATCAGAGTGTCTCATTGTAGTGACGTCACTGCATGTAACTTGAATGAAGTGGGAGCAGGAAAAACATAGTTTCAACAACGAAAGACGAGCTTATCGCTGATACACCTGATGTTGACGTCTAGCTTTATTAAGCAAATAAAGCTAAGCCACTCTCTCGATATGATCCGCCCATAGTTCAGAACATGTGGCAACAGAGGAAGCCCCGCCTACGCACTCTTGTTTGCTCAGTTTGCTTGATGCTGACAAAACGTGTGGTTTGAATGAACCAAAAGGTGTGTATAGAAGAAGTTGGTTGATGTACCAATCCCAAGCACCAGTAACATCAAAGGTGTGTGCACATCTTTTTAAGGTGTGATGACAGTACACAGACAAAAATAGAGGCTGACATGGTGATTTACAAAAACAAGAAACTGTAAATACCAATACTATCATTTATATCAGAACTAAGATTATTTCTTCATTAAAAGAATGGTACAAAAAACACAAGTAAAGATGAAAGGCTTTTCTCAGAAGAACAGATGTTTTCACTCTTTTTTCCCAACTGGCTTCACCTGAAGATCGATAGTACCAACAGGCTCCATATTGTTGATCTGAAGCTAACTTGGGATGCATTTTGATAGACAGATGGTTTATCCTCTCACCTGTCTAATACTTTTTAAGAGTATTTGCCCCTTTCCAAACAGTTTCTAACTAAAGCTTCCCAGATGGTATAGTGTCACAAACCATCTGGTACATCAGGATATATAAGATGCTCAAACAAATGGCATAGTAAAGGAACACGTTTACTCATAAGGTAATATAGTATTCCCTTTTCTGCCATAACTCAAATTTTTCTTGATTGTTTATGTCACATGTTGTCTATGCCTAGTAAAGCTAAAATAGCTGAATAAAACATGGATTAAATCAATTAAATTATAAGCCTACAATGAAAACATGTCTGTCTCCATTATAAACTATTTTTTTGATAACAAAACAACAACAAAACAAAACAACATCTTTAGTTCCTTGTTCTGTTTGAGTTACCTGTAGTAAGGCTCTGAATAGAAGTTATTTCAGGTTTACTGCTGGTTCAGTCTATGGCTTTTCTGCCTGTAGCCTTCGGCAGTGGAGTTGCAGTTGGGAGGGAGCGCCAGCGCCAGTCAATTACCAGTTAATAAACAGTAGAAGTTTTCTATTAGTGCTTGTTAGTGCGTGTAAAAGATTGTTGGTATGTGGAATTGGAGGAAGGGACTGTGACTATGGAATTAGGGAAAAATGTACAGAAATATTTTCTGCATTGTATGTACAGCACACAGTTCTCTGAATGTGTGCCATTTACAGAGATAATATTTTTTACTAGACTTTTAACAAGCTAAATTGCACAATAAAACATTTGGAAGCCTATTTTTCATTTTTTGAACAGTCCTAAAATGTGTGGTCAGGAGTTTCATGTTGGGCAAGATTGTAAAAGTCACTGTAAAGCACTATTTCTAATAAAGCATATAAATTATATGAGCACAGCAGAGGCAAACAATTTAGGTTTAGTTGCTTTGTTTCACATCATTGAGGCTGTTATAGGTAGATTGTTAATACATTGCATAGATTCTTTTTGGAAAGTGGTTGTCAGAAATCTTGTGTGATAAGTCCTCCAACATATCAGGGAAAAAAAAGATTTCACGGTGCTTACAGAGGGAAATTGCTGTAAGGAAAAACAGTGCACCTTGGTAGCCTTGGGAATTGGAACAACCTTAATTGGATTTGGGGAAGCCATATTTACCAAGGGAGCACTGTTCTGACAGTCTGACAGCCAAAAGCATGAATCATTAAAACTCTTCCCTGTCATATAAGACCACTACCGATAACTATTGCTACTTGCTGTTGCTGACACACAGAGCCAAGGGGTGCAGTGGTGTGTAACTTGGCAAAAAAATATTCACAACACATGAGAGATTTTGAGAATAAATGTCCCATTCTATCTATTCCCATCCGACAAAAATTTAATTACATGTTTTAAATTTATTTTGCGGAAAAACAATAGGACCTTCTATGCTAACAGTATCTACCTCCAACCAGCATCTGGGCTGACACTCTCTTGGGGAGATGGGTGGGGCAGACTTTCCATCTGCCATTGGGTCATTGGTAACCAGCTGCTGGGAGGCCATCCTGCCATCACATCAACAAATCATGCTTTAATTAGTTCACCTGCCCATTTCCTCCCAGTTTCTTTCCCATGTTCCCTGAAGCCCTTCATCAAACCTCCCTTGGCTGGTTTACATGCTCACCTTCCTCCTTCTGCCCCCCACAAAGGATCTTCAGCTTTTGCCTCACACTTGGAGCTTTTTATACATGCACAGCCTATTGTATAAATGGGACCCACAAAGACTAAGTAAGCTTGGATGTCATTGATTTTTAAATGGGGCCTCACTGATGCCATATTAGCTTTGGGATTGCTAGTGATATGGATGTTGCTTTAGGCCTACATTTCCTTTGTGCTCATCAATATAATTTGCACATTCACAGGTGGAAACAATTTCACAGGCTTTGTTATACCCGCCCATGCTCTTTCCATTGGCTGTTTAAAGAAGTTCAATAAGTGGGCCAGCAGCTTATTGTATCGATCATAGTCACTGCTTGTGTGTTTAATGGGAGCAGAATCTGCCCCTCTACCCATGTGCTTGTGCATGTTTTTGCTTGCAACTTTATTCCCTCCAACATTTTGTTTCATGTAAAATTTAAAAGGCTTATAATTTTATTATTAAAAATCTCAATCAAAACCTGATGATTTAAGTTACCTAAAATTGTTCTACAACCCCAATTTCAAAATATTTGGATATTGTGTTAAACACAAATTAAAACAGAAAGCAATGATTAGCAATGCCCCCAAAACCAATATTTAATCAACAATTAAACAAAAATATAATATTTTGGATGTTGAAACTGAACTACAGTCTTTTATCATTTGAGCCAAAATATTGGCTGACTTTGAATTTGAGAGAAAAAAACAACAACTCAAAACTAAAAAAAATGCAATAAAAGAAAATAAACTGGCACCATTAGAAAACAACTGAAGGAACATTTACCAACTAATTAGGTAAATTGGCAACAGTTCAATAACAGGACTGGTTATAAGATGAGCATTTTAGAGAAGCAATAAAAAAAATGTTCATTTGATTCACTAGTCATTGCATTTTTTAATGTATTTTACTCAGATTCCCAACTTTTTTTGGGATTGGGGTTGTAGAAAGGGAATTTTTCAAAGTTTTAGGCATGAAATAATACTTTATTTAGCAAACCGCTAATTACAATGGCTAAACTTTAAACTAAGACTGATTTGTTTTACTCAAGATCATACATCTGTGCCTTTAAATACTAATGACACGGTTGTGAGATGGCTCTAACATGGATACATCCCAATAGTATTGTCAAACTGACAGTTCAATGCTCTGAAACACAATGCTATCAGGGCCTGGGAAGATTGGCCTACAATGCTTGTCAGTCTCAAGTGACTGATAAAATCCATCCACCTGTGAGCCACCAGCACAACCAGGCTGCAGTGTTTCAGTCCCTCTGGTTCACTGCCACTCTTTCTTTTAACCACAGGGCTGTTCCATATGGACATCGTTTATGGCTGCTGCTTAATTACCTATCAAAAAACATTTCACAGCTTTTGAAGGAGAAAGGGGGAGACAAAAGGCAGAGATAAAAGAAGAGACCAGGCATAAAAAGTGTAAGCAATGGGACAGAGAGATGGGAACGTGGGAGATTGATAGAGAGGATGAGCTGTGTATCTGTGGAATGAATTTCAATAGATGGGAAGAGACAAAAAAAGTGGAGCAACAGCTTTGCAGAGCAGATGAGGAAAGCAGTGATCTGGCGATATGCTTTTTTTGTTCAGAGTTTACAAACAAAGCTGGCTGGTGAGAAAAGAAGGAGGGTCTTTGGCAAGGGGGGGCTATAAATTACCTGTGATTGATGCTCGCTGCCATGGAGGACGACAGTAAAAGACATGGAGCTCTCATCGCTGACACTCTCCTCACTCTCACCCACTCTTTCTCTTTTCACCGCCTCCAACTCACCTGCTCCTAGCCCTATTATCCCGACAACACACAGTTATTTGTTCCATCTGCCACACGGTCTTCCTTTACCGGTCATGTTCCAAAGTAATCATTTCCAAATAGAGGGGCTCCTGTTTAAAGACTGTTTATGCAGTTTCTATGGTGCAAACATCAACCTCTGTGTTTATATTTCAGTCAAACAATAAATTCTATATAACACATACTTATTTACATGACCTTTTTGTTAATGTTTGTATTTTTATTGATGTTGGTCCATGTTGGTCTTGGTTAAACAGGCTACACTAATTCCTTGGGTCATTTTAGTTGTTTTGTCCACTTTCTGAAACATTCTGGTTTTACAAATCAGGCTCATAAATCATGCTCAGTGCCACTTTGTTGCTTAAACACATTCTAAAAAGTCAGAAGAAAACAAAACCAGTCTTATTAGAATTGTGTCAGCTAAGCTGAAACTTGGCCTGAAACCTAATGTTTGGCTCCAAAAATAACTTGAACATCTAGTGTTTTTCATTTCTTTCCTGTGGGTCTTTTGATGTTTTTGTTGATAGAACTGAAAAAAATCCTGCACTAAACCCTCCAAGTTATGGACACAGAAAACTGGGGAAGTCTGGTTTCTGTTTCATACTGTCAGCTATGCAGACCATGAAAATATAAAATTAAAGTAATTTCATGAGATATGGATCAACTGAAGAAATGTTTTATGTTCAGATTTTAATCACAGCTTGTTAAAATACCAATAATTATAATCATATTTTTGTTATTATTATTATCATCCCTCTCTAGCTCATGTCTCTCATTTGGATATACAGCTGCAGCAAATCAAATTTCCAGCTGGTGACTGAGGTTGAAAAAAAACTAGGTAACAATTAGATTTAAGAAGAAAATTTAGGTCGAGCCAAACATTTTTAAACACCTGCATCTGTCTTTTATAATATGTGCCTAAAGCATTATATTAACAATGACATTTTTTTTCAAATAGCAGAGCTTATAACTAAGATTTCTCATGGAATTGTATTAAAATGACAAGACCATAACTGGTTTTTGGCTTTCACCTATAAAATCGTTTTTCTCTCTTCCTCTTTAAGCTTGAAAATGCCCTCCACAATCCTGTTCACTGTGCACTGCTGGGCTTCTCGGCAGCAAGCACCTCCTTACCTCAGGGCTACCTTTGGGTAAGTTACACACAGACACACATTCTATTCATTGTCAGTCAAATCAAACCAAGAGAAAACAATATTTTTATGCTGTAGATCATTTTCACTCTATCTCACTTAGTGAAACCCTTGGAAAAAAAATCTCCTATAAAAGTGACTAAAAATGAAAATCTAAGAATAAAACATGCAACTTTTTAAATATTGTTAAACATCTTCTGGCAACTAAATATATACTGTACAATGGTAAGTTGTAAACAGCTGCAGAGTTTATGTTGATTGGATCAAATTGTGCTCCTTCACTCACGCTGCACTGTTGTTGCTCTTGTGAGAATTTAGTTGCATTTAGAAAAAAGAAGAAATCCATTAAAATTACACTGAAATTCTGTTATTTCTTTGAAAATGCAATATTCCCTGCAGTCTGGAAAAGCTGAATAATTTATCAAGTGCACTTTGTTTTTAACCTAAAGTGGTTGAATCAATCCAACACTCAGAGTACAGTCCCGTGTCAAAGATATAAAGAAATTGAATAGTGACAGTGTTACCTCCACCAAGCAGGTCACTGATGTTTCTTATTTGGCTATTAACAGAGTGACTTTTGCAGTTATTACTGGATTAGGATGAATTTTCAGCACAGGTTAGGAATAGAATGGGGACCAAATGATACATTTTTGATTTATAATTGATTTTGGGAGTGATATAAAAGTCAATTGTGCGAATATATATTTTTTACCAGTTACTAATATACTACTCATAATCTCAACGCGATTCCAATTGATAGGGGTGTTTCCATGGCCAGGGAATCCAGTAATGCTATTAAAATAAATTTAGATCAATTATTTTTATGTGCAGATCATGATTGTGGAAATGAGATGCTTGACAGAGGTCTATGTCGTCCAAGGGCTTTCTAGTTTAATTGCTTGTTTGTTTCTTAACAGCATGTAGGTTGACATGTCATGGAATTATATAGATGGCATTTTTAGGATAGGTTGGAAATCCCCCAAGAAAAAATCCAGAGTCAACCAGATAACAGTCTGAATCTGGGAACTCTAAACAGGGTTCTCTAATACTGAGGGATCCCATTATAAGGGAAAAACACTCCAAGCATCCAGGACCTTTTTTTCTAAAAGCATTGTAAAATCATGTTCAAGAGTATAGTTTCTGTACTACACCCACAGACTGATATAGCAGAAACCTACATTAACTCATTATTCACTATTATTATTATTATTATTTCGTTTTTAGAGTAAAGCCATTTTTTAAATTCAGGTTTGTATTGCTTTGTGATTTTTTAATAATCTATTTTACATTATTATTCATACATTGTTTTATATCAATTTATATCAATCAAGTTTGGTTTTTTTTGTTGGAGTTTATGTGTTAGTTTTAAATGGCTTCTTATAAAACACACTTCTTGTAAATGTAGAGTTTGATGAATAAGATGGAAAGTTATATCATTTTTACAAACTTTGGCACATAAAAAGATGTGAAAGGTAGATGATAACAGTATTAGTTTTAAATGTTTTTTTAAATGGTTGTGGATGTTCTCTTCATTGAGTGGGTTTAAATGTAATACCCAGACATTTATGTTTGCACTAAATAGATACATTAAAAAGATGACATAGGTCATGGTTGTGTTCACGTCTGTTGAATGAAAAACAATCTTTGGCCAGTAAAGAAAACTGTAATGTTTAAAAATGTCTATCAATTGAGTCTGATTGACCCCAGATGGAGGTCAGCAAGACCTTCTCAGTGTAAATGCATTTAACATCATTAATTTTGACCTTAAAACACCATAATACTGGAACATTTTCTTTAAAAAATGCCTTTTTATTTGAATAAATCTGAATGTTTTTGTTCTTTAGCTTTACATTTCAGAGTGAAATATGTACCACACTTGGATTTTGCATCTTATTTGAATTTGAATTCTTGTTGTTGAAGCTAAAACAGCAAGTTTTGATCAACATCTTTGTGAATATGAATGTCAAGGGACAACTGAGATAAAACTTTTCTCAGGAAACAATGTAAATGTATCTCTTGTTTGAAAGACCTGATTTTCCAAATAAGGCCTGAAACTCTTTTCTGTCCAGTTTTCTGGGGATGTCTGCCTGCATAGATTCAAGGGCTGTAACTCATTTATGATGAAAGCATTTTATAGGAAAGTCTTAAAAAAGTCATCTTGGAGGTCTTTGTTATTAAAACTACAATCTCCGGAGTGAATTTACCGTGCAATGAATTTCTGCTAACTCTGAAGTACTAAAAATCAACCATGCAAACAATACAAGCAGTTCTTTGGTGCTAAAACATCTGACCTTTTTCCAGCATTGACACATTATCCAGTGTAACCAAGCAAAACATAAAATAAATTAAAAAACAAAGTGCTTTCCTCAGAAATAAAATACAACATTATTAATTACAATAACAATAATTATAATTACAATAATTATAATCATAATAATTTTTAAGGCCTGTGGTTCCAGTATGAATAATTAGTGGCTAAGTGTTGCCGCCTCCAGTTGGTTCCACCTTTGTGGCAGGCTAGTCAGCTCAGGAATGACGCTAATCATGTTAAAGTGATATGAGCTATAGGGATTTCTGCACACTTTGATCAGTGTAATGACATTGTGTCTAATCAGCCAGACACTGCAGTGTCTCCCTGGTTGCATCCACCTACCTTGTCCCACTTTTCTGAACTTCCTATTTCTCTCTTTGTACAAATCATTTGAAATTCAGACTTTTGGCTTCTTATCTCATATACATGTTATTGGTAAGTAAGTACTCATTGCAAGTGTTAGTGATGGAACACTGAAAATGCATTTGTCTGGGCAAATGGTGACTTATTATTATTATTATTATTATTAATATGTATCAATAATAATAATAATAATTATATTTATTTATTTTAATTTAGTGAACACAAAGCTAAAATGACCATTTTCAAATGCTTCCTCACTGTGTCCAAGAAATCTAATTGATGATGTTGGAACATTTACTGCTGAGGAGGATTTTCGATTCTCTCAAGCAGCGCAAGACTCCAGATATAACTCCTTAAAGTATGAGTTTGTTTGGACACCGTATTTTCAATAGATAAGTTAGAGCTTTTTGTTGGCAGGAATAGTGACCATTGTGAAGTGAATGTTAAAAATGCGAAGGAGCCTGGATAAGTGGGTCCTGCCTCTGGCTCTTGTACGTCTGCCACTTGAAGCTGGGATTTTTTTTTTTTTCTCTTTTTTGGAGGCCCTCTTGCTGCTAGATAAGTGCTCCCTATCTTCTTTTCACCATGTGCAACAGACCATTATTTGTTCTGGCTCATTCTTGAGAGCCCAAAGGATCGCTTCTGTCCAGAATTTGTGTGCTGATACAAATCAAACAAATGATTGCATGCAAATAAGGGTGAGTGTCGAGGAGAGACACTAAAGACTATATTTAGCTCATCTCATACTCACATGATGTGATTCGTACAGAGAAAATATCTTTGCTATCTTTGCAGCAAGCAGTTGTGCTTTTTTCCAGAAAGACATTACATTTCATCTGAATATTCACGCAGGTCTTTTGCAGGCATAATGACTTAAATCATGTTGAAAACCCACAGCGACACACTTGCTGTTTGCTAATGAAAGCACTTCAACCCTAATTGGAAATTCATCTGAGATAGGCTGGATGGCTCCTGTTTTTGTATTTGTCTCAGCATTGGCATTGATAGGCTTACACAAAAAATACTGCAGCTTTGTACCCCATCGCTGGTTTATAGGAAGTCAAGCCTTTTTTAATGCAGATGCTCAGCCCATGGGCTGTGAAATGCCCTGGGATTTAGATGATTGGGGGATGTTGTTTGTGAACATCTAAGATTGCTTTAGTAGGAAGATTTTCACCAACAATTCTTTGGTGATAAAGGCAGAGGCATCCGTAGGCACTGATTGGGAGAAGATTTTTCTGCACTAGGCCACTGAACACCGCTGGCTGTCAACAGTTCAGTTTTAACACTTGTCTATACCTTTTCATTAGCACTGAGAGAAGGGTCTTGAAGTGTTCATTGTGACCTTGGATTTGTTAATATCAGAAGTTAGTTAAATTAATTGAAAATGATTTTATTTTCATTTAATAATGACCTGACTGCAGCAACGCATCACTTGATCTTGAAAGCAATGCAAAACGTCCTCATTGTTAAGCAGCTCAGAGCCTTTTAGAACTGTATACTCTCTGTTCTTCAGTGATGAAAAGATTGTAGACGCTTTAAGAATTGTTTGATCTACAAGAGATGACATTATGAACCCATTACATTGTTGTGAAAAGTATTTGCCCCCCTTAGAGATTTCTTATGTTTTTTTTTTGCTTTTTCATCATACTTGCGCATGTCAGACCATCAAACCAATTTTAGTATCAGACAAAGGTAACTGGAGTACAAACGACATTTTGTTTTTAAATGATGATTTCCTTTATTGAGGGGGAAAAAGTAGCCAAAGCAACTTGGCCATGTGTGAAAAAGTAATTGCACCCTAAATCTAATAGCTTGTTCTACAACTGCAGTCAAACATTTGCAATAATTGCCAATGAGTCTTTCACATTGCCTTTGTGCAACTTTGACCACCCCTTTGTTGCAGAATTAGATTAATTCAGCTCAATAGGAGTGCATGAACAGTCTGTTCAACACCATGCAACAGCATCTCAATTGAATTTAAGTCCAGAAGGCTGCATCAAAACATTTATTTAGTTTTGTTTGAGCCATTAAGATGTGGACCTGCTTGTGTTGTTCAGATTATTGCCCGGCTGTTTAACTTAAATTGCTTACGGTCATGAACTGATTGACTGACATGCTCCTTTAGAATTATCTGTCAGAATTTTTGGTTTCATCAATCAACAGGAAGCCATTCAGCTCCTAAAGTAACAAGGCTCTCCACAAACCATCCCACTACCACCACCATGTTTGACTGTCAGTATGATGTTTTTTCAGGACTGCAGTGTCAGTTTTATACCTGATGTAACAGGATGCATAACTTCCAAAAAGTAAAATTTTTTATTGTCAATTCACAGAATATTTTTCCAAAATCCCAGGGATCATCACTTTAGCTTCACATTGTGGCAAATATAAGACAGGCCTTTGAGTTCATTTTGGTCAGCAATGGTTTTTAACTTGAAACTTTCTTGAAACTTAAACTTGAACTTTCTCACTGATCTCAATGTTCTCTTTTCAATTTTCAGCAAAATAGTCTATTGTTCATGTCATTAGAATTCAGTTTGTTGGAACAGCTTAACGTGGGAATCTTATTTTGATGATCTTAAACCAGGTTTTCTTTTCTCCACAGGTGGCAGGAGGAGAAGAAGACTCTCAAGGCCGTATAGAGATATTTTCTCTCAACAGACCAACACCAAGGGCTGTAAAGAGCCTGCAGGTGGGCTCTGCGGCCCGATGCCTGGAGTACGTGCCAGCACCTTCTCCTACTGAGGATGTTGAGGCTGGAATTCACAAGGCTGCCTCAGGGATCAGTGCCAACATATGTGTTGGATTAGATGATGGCCGGTGAGAAAAAAAAATTACCTTTATGGATGAGAATAAAACATTTTCTGTGTATTCTGTATCTTCTGTTGAAAAATGATAGCCAATAATATCCTTTGTCACAAACCCATGAGATTTCCAGCTGTGCAGATTTGCTTGTCAATATTTCATCAAAACAAGAAGTCAGAGTTGATCTCACAGCAGAGCATCAATACTGCTACTTGTGTTGAGATCAGTCTCATTTTTAAATCCAATAAACCTTTTGATTCATGCACAATGGGGATCAGAAGGTTCAGAGGAGAGATTTAATCTCAGTCTCATGTCACAGTCACAGTAAACAAATTGTTTTGTTTTTCTAGAGTGTGCTTAGATAACAGATTTATCCATTGTTACCATTTCATGCAACTTTAATTAACCATAGTAATTGTTATTTAGGTGTAACCCAAATCAAACGTTTGCAATTTGTGAATGCTGACGCATCATTTCCCAGAAAAATGTCTATCTTGGATAATAGAAAAAAAATGCCCAACACAAAACAAAAAAGAGAGAGAGGACAAATAAAACAATTCAGCATTTTTGAACACTCAAAAGCCTGTCAACTTCGATGTAGTTGAACATTTTCTTTTTGCAGAGAAACAAACCAATATGCATTTGTCATTCCAATGAAGACAATACGATGCAGCAAAGTTCAGATGGCATTTCAAACACGCAAAAGACAGAGTGGTTCCACATACGCGATGCTCTGTGCACTGTTATATCAAACTGCATAAAAATGAGCCACTCTGTCATTTCAAATGACGCTCATTTATCACATTGGCTTGTACTGCTGTTGTTCTTCCAGCATTCTGGTCTATGGGAGTGTGGACACTGCAGCGCAATGCCTGCTGACCCTCCACGACCCAGAGGGCTGCCCTGTGCTGTGCCTGAAGCATTCCTCTCACTTCCTGTTTGCGGGCCTACAAAATGGAACGGTGATGGTTTATGGAAGAAGTAACAGTGGTGAGATTCTCTCAAGGTTGCTCTGATTTTAAACTTATAGCTCTGGTTTACTGACGTGGATGTTCTTTCTCTCGCGGGTGGTTCATGTGGTGAACACACTGTCATCAATTTTATCTCTCTACCAATATTAGTTTGCGATCGACGACAAAACCAGAAAGTAAAAGTAATAAAAAAACAGACAATATTTTAAGGAGAATATTATCTGCCGATTTATTCAGTACAAATTTACAACTACATTGTACAAATGTATCTATAGATGATACGGCAGTGTAATGCAGGCCAATAACACTAAACCCTAATTATTTTAGGGCAGTTTAAAATTCTAATTCTAATATACATGTTATGGATTTATAATCTTGTAAAGTTTTTTCCTTGTTTATGTGAATGTGTACCTGCACAGTGTTGTGACAGAGACCTAATTAGAGCTATTTATGTACTTAAAATATTTCTTCCACATTGCATTAGTGAGTCGACATGAGTCTGATGATTTGTTCCTCTACATATTTTCAAAATGCCTGTTGTATTTCATGTATTTTTTATCCATTTGACTTTTAAATATTAGAATCCTGCTCTGAATACCATTTTTTCAGAACTAAGGCTTTATGTTTTGACTGCTAAAATAGTGGCTTTAAAATCCCTTCCATCATTACACTTTGGCTTTTCATTTCTAGTGATTTTTCTCACCTACTGTAAACAAGAACACCACAGTTCACCGTGTGGTAGATGGCACGCCACGTTTAGTCAGGCATTGCACAAGGCCAATGGAGCTTAACACCATCTCAGCAGAGGTTTGCAGTCTTCACAGCCAGCAGGAACACAATAGCTCTATCAGTGGGTTCCTTTTACCTGGCGAAAGTATGTCAGCCTGCCTGCCTGCCTCCTGTGCTCCCCTCTCCTCCCAAGCAGAAAGAATGATTAATTACACCAAGCTGCTGCATGCTGATTAAATATTACTATTCATGCTTTATAGACATATATTTAAAAAGGACAGGAAAAAATACTCAATGGTGTTAGGGAATGTTTGTGGATTTGGCACATCTGCCCTTGTTGAGCCTAAACTGTCTGAAAATCTAGAAAACTGCAACTTTTAAACACCAAAGCTTATCTGACAAAAAACTACATGAATCTTATTGTGTTACTTTTTTACTTTGGTTTACTCTAATTTTCCTCATGGAGACAGGAACATCACATATCGTGTCATCTAGCATTGAAAACATGGTTCAAGAATGCAGCAAAGAAATTTGGTTACCTGTGACAAACCTGTCTTAAATAAGAAGAAACAGTCATGGCCTTGGTTAGCATAGGGAGACGAAGGGACATTTACAAAAGTGAATTTTGAAAAGGTGGGAACATGACCTTTAGAACATGCCAAACAATTAACCTGTGGAAGTCAGATGGTATTGTAAAGCTATTCTTCTATGAAAGGCAGAAATAAACAACTCAAAATGTTAATTAGATGGCTGAATGCACGCCCTCCTCTAATTTTGATTCATTAATGTGTAGAAAAGGAAATGCTCATTTAATTCTCTTTATACTGTGTGGTACAAGCAACGTGTGGCCCCGTGATAAGAATTTACAAGAAAAAAAAAGATATGCTTCATTTTTTTCTCTGATGAAACGAAAAGATCAGATGAGACATTAAGAGTTGAACAAGAATGAGAACTGGTTATAAAACAGTGCAAAAGTGAAAACTCTGCCTCAGACTTATGAGCTTGTGGGGCGGGGGGGAATATAAACACTGTGCCATAGTGTGTTTGGTGATTAACTGTTTTGTTATTTGAAAAAAAAAGATCAGGTCAGGCAGTAACAAATGTTGTTGCTTTTTAAAAATTAAATTAAAAGGCCCTTACTAAACTTTCTCAACTGACAGTTCAGCTGAAATTTACAAAGTTAGATTTCATGTATAAGTTGATTTACTGTGACACAAATAGAATGAATTGAGCTGTAATAGCCATAGTCTGGATTTCATTGTTTTTACAGACGATCTTTGGGATCCTGCTTCCTGCAGATGCGTAAGCCTGGGATCGGAACCAGTTCGGACTCTGTTGGTTCTGGATGAGTCAGTGTGGGCAAGTTGCGGAAACTCAGTCACAGTTATGGAAATCTCCAGCCTCACAACACGGGTAAATCACTAACTTGTTGCCAAAATGATATTTTTTTAGGCAACAAAAGGTTGTTTTTAATATATGGACATGTAACTCCACACAGTTCCCAATGAGTTCTACATGATACCAAGGATTGAGCTGGATCATTACAAAATTCGAAATACTATGATCCAGAAAACAAAATGGGGAACCTTCAGATTTTTTATCACTATAAGAGAACAAGTTGTGTTACAGACTTGCAACAAACACCAAAAGATATTCAAGACACTGTGGAATTAGACGTGTGTAACAGATTTGATGTTCCTTCAAAAGTTCTGGAGCCCGATCCAGATACAACCATTACTGAAAAAGTGATTTTCTAATAATGAATTCAGTGTTAATCCAATTGTTAAATGTGTTTTCATGTTCAATCAATATGGCGATGTTGATACACCAAAGGAGATGCAGTTATTTTTAGTTTAAATCACTATATGAAGAGAATTGAGGTGCTTGACGGAGGTCTGAGCTCTACAAGTGCTTTTCTAGTTTATTTTTTGGAACATTTGAGGAAATTTTCTCCTTTTGTTTTTGGAAAGATTTATGAATGTAACCTTTGAGAGGGAGTAATCTAATCTGTTGTGTCATTGAGATTTACTGCTGCTAGTACAGCAACCTGTTTAACAAATCAGACCCCCTGCAGATTCAAACACGTGGTTGAGCTCCCATATACAAAAAGCTATATTATGTGTTTTGGGTGATGATTTTACACCATTACTGGTCCAGAATAATCCTGGCTGCTGTGTCTTTCATACTTTGCATTTTTGTGAAGTCATCCTCCCAGGTGTTGTTTATTTTTGGTTTCTCATTAAAGGTGTAGAAAAGGGTGACCTCTCCTGCTGTGGTAGATGATAATGATCAACGTGAAGCCAGGTCTTTTCCATAAAGTAAATATGGTTTAAAGATGTCAAGCTGTAAATCACTAACATTTAATTATATCTCCCATGTGAGATTCTGCATAAACACATTTTAGCTTTAAATGAGCTGTGTACCAAATAATCCATTCCTAAATGCAAATATAAAAATACTTTCTTAAAATGTATAAATACATAGGTTCAAATCAGCAAAGAGAATTATTTACACATGTTGTGTTTCTATTTTTTGATGGTAAGTTGCATGTTCCCTTATTATTAACTGAGTTTTATGTAAGTTCAAGCAGCCAGATGTTCATGGTCGATCCAAGCTTGAGTCTGTCCTTTGCTTTAACTTCAGTTTGTACTACCCACTTATCACATTTTATAAACCAGGACACATTTATTCATTTTTTCTGCTCTATGCTCTCTGTGTCACTGTTTCACTTGTGTAATTTATCTCCTCCAGCCAAGCCTCCTCTAGCATTAACCAATTGGGTTTTCATTCAATTCGTGTATCTGAATGGAGTCATTTGTTCAGCTGTATCAAGGTCTCTGTCTCAACATCTTTTCAAGTATAAATTAAATGGTAAATCTCAAGCTCTGATCTCCGACCAATCTGGGTCACGCTTGTGCAGATTGTTCCAGAAGATCACTCAACCCACAAGTGCAAATATTTGTCAGGGTAAATTTGACCTAGTATCTTTGTGCCAAAAATAAACACTGAACATAGACAGCATGCAAAATTCAATGTAGAAAAATAGCAGTTTAGAATATAATCCTAATTTCATTTCCTGTTGTAATCTTTTATAAATATTTAGTCCTAAACATGTTAAGTAAAGCTTCTTTGATAAAACCTTATATAAAAATGGTATGTACAGTAGCAATTACATGCCGCTGCACTTGATAAAGTGATGATCAGCAAATATGACCACCTCAAAAATGTAGTTGCTGGTTTGGAACATTTAGCTTTGTTTTAACACAATGTCAAAGAATAAAGACATCAGCAAGAGAACTCAAGATTTGAGATTTTTCTTTGCAGTTACAAGATCTATATGCTCTCCAGTCACTAATCAACCATGAATTTCAGACTCAGCTTTATTGTTATTTAAACCACTCAACATAAGTACAAAACACAGTTTCGCAGGTCTCTGTTATGCAGCATGGCTGCTGAGCAGCACAAAAAAACAAAACAAAAAACAAAATAAAAAGTCAGATATCAAAAGGTTAGATAAAATAACAGAATAAAGTATTGATAATTAATGTGTGACTAATAAAATATGTGACATGAGAGGGTCAGTGCAGTGAAAAAGTAACAGCATCAAACAGCAGTATAAAATCCCAACAAGTGCATGTTACATCATCAAAACATTTTGGTAATGTGCAAAGTATTCAGTATTTAGGTGATGGGTTCATTTAACAGTCTGTAAAAGAGTTGTGTTTGACCAGGAAAACCACAGACTCCTTCTGGAGGGAAGGGGATGAACAGTCCATACACCGGATGGATGGATGGATGGATGGATGGATGGATGGATGGATGGATGGATGGATGGATGGATGGATGGATGGATGGATGGATGGATGGATGGATGGATGGACGGACTTGCATTGTAAAAGTGTGACAACAAATGAGGTCCATGGAAATTTTTAAGTCTTAGCTGAACCCAGGGAGGAATTTTACAAAAATGTTCATAGGTTTTAGGATCCCAGTGCTAGATTGAGCTGTTATCCAAAACCATAGAGTTCTTACAACATGGATTTACTTCTAACTAACATTATGAGTTGCTGCAAGTGAGAAAAAGCACTTGAGAAATCTGGGCATTCACTAAAAGGACAGCAGCTTAAGTTCGCTTTAAAATCCATGTAATTAGGAGTGAGCTGAACTTGGAATGTCTTCTTTTATTTAGTCATCTTTTTCTCCCCAATCCCCGTCCTCTAGAGACAAATACTTAAGCAGCTGAATGGTCATGCAGTGCAGGCACAGTTCTGGTTCAAGGTATCTCCCACTGAGTTTTACAGGTCAGCTCTGGTTATCTCTTTTCTAACCTTGTTTTACTCACTAATATGGACCCAGGAGGACAACCTTCACAGGAGCTGTGGTGCATATATAGAATCTAGATAACCGCTATTTGGCATCTGTTGGATGAGATAGGATTTGGTGCAGAACCAAAGGGTCATTGGCTCACATTCACTGCACTTAATTCCATTGTTTTCCCATGTGGATTGTCATCACTTTGTGGGATTTGCTGTACTTTTGAATCATTTATCCCTGACTTTGCTAGACACTGTGCCCCATTTCATTTCATGCTACTGAGCCTGGAGGCAGTTGGTTGGGATCTGTCTTAAATCTTCAATATTCAGAACCAGTCTTTTAGTGGCAAGTGTTGTTTAAAAAGGACCTTGAAACCTCTCTAGGAAAACATGACTAATTCCTCTGGTGTCTAAATTGCTATTGACAGAACCCCTATGGTTCATCATAGCTCTAACAAATTTGGTTTTACTCTTATGTTTTATTTGATTACATGCTCTCCACACCAGTGCAGTGAATGAGAAATTCTATGAGGAAATAAAAACAGAAAGGATGGAAAAAAAAAAAAAACGCAAAATCTTTTAAAAGTTGCAACAGGTCTTTAAATGATGCAAGTTTATATTTCCAGTACACTTCAGTAAAATATAAAGATGTTACTGCTCTCTAATTTACTAGGGAGAATTAAATGATTATTCAAAGTCAGAAAATCTTTCACATTTAGCTGTAATTTTGTCATCTTTAAAAAAGTGACATAATAGCTTTCTTTCTTATTTTTAAATCAGGAATAATGTTTTTTACAGACATTTTTTTCTTTTTGCCTTAAAAACAAATTGTGAGAAAGAGGCAGCGGTTCCATCACTGCAGGAATCAGCTTCTGCATCTCACTCAGATGGAAGAGTTTGATACGGTCTGGTGAGCCTTTTATTCCTAGTTAGGAAGTGAAACAAGCTGCCCTTATTGAGTGAAATAGTATTAACACTCCACAAAGTGGGCAGAGTTCTAGTGTTGTAGACATCGTTGAAATGAATGTCAGTGAATTTGGATGGAAACGATATTTTTTACAAATTTAATTTAACAGAGATGCAGCTAATTTGTGCTTCTCGACGTTGTGCTTTTTGTCCAGGCAAAGAAACAACCCAAACATAGTCTATTTTTAAAATGTGTAAAAGATGTGTGGTTTGTGTAAAATTGATCAGGGCATAGCAATTGGTCCAGTTGGAATTAATGAACTTATGTTCAAGTTAACTGAGTAGGATAGAAAAGCTTATGGCACAAACACATAAAATGAAGCTACGGTGGGCCTTTTTGTTGCTGTACAACCTGTTTCCTTCTTATTTTTTCACTAAAATAACTAAATACATGCTCTGAATTGACCTCTGCACCAAGGACTCTGTTGTAGCCAATTGAGATATTTTTGATTATGTTTTTAAAGGTTCCACTGATGTGTGAATGATTTTAGCAAAAATTAGCCATAAATCAAATTTACATTTCCATCAGGGCAAATAAAAGGGCTAAATAACAGCAGGTACTGAGGAGCACAATTGGAATTTTAAAAAGCTTAATTGGGGAGGAAATTAGGGAAATCTTAACCAATCAAGAGAATTTTTATTTGTAATTTTGTCAAACAGTGGGCATTGATTGAATCTGGTGATAATGCAGATGCTGTTTTTCTTTTTTTTTTATCGCTCTGTCTCTGTATTAAAAAAAACTCCCCAAAGTTTAGTACTGCAGAGCTCTGCTTCGCTCCAATGCCACCAGACACTAACATAGTAGGACAAGCATTGGCTTACAGTCTTTGATCAATACTGACTGGTAGACCTTGTTCCTACCTCTTCCCTTTATTATTATTTTTTGCTCTTCCTGGTTTCACCTATCACTCATCTGTCCACTCAACTCCTTGCCCTCAGAGTGAAGATGTGGACTTAGCTCACAGTAAAGGACAAAGACACCTTGTCACCTGGTGTAATGAAGGACTAATGAGCTGTTCAGACCAGCTGCAGTGTTTGTGGCTCTAGCTCTGCTGTTATTTCCCACTGCTTTAGAGGTGGACTATAAGAGGGATGTTGGTGTTGGAGTGACACTGCTGAGCCAAGTGGAAAAGGGCACATTACTACTGTCAAGCTTCACTGACTACCTCATCTTTGAAAGCAAGGCTGGTTTCAGTAGACTAATACCAGATTGTTGGTTTGAGGCAACATCGTGACTTGTACTTATCCCTGTATATGACACAGCCCAACAGGCATTCAGCACATTGGATCTACAGTGATAAAATATTTAGGGAATTCCTCTATACGGCATTAATTGTAATATAATTTGAGGTTTACATGAATGTATTATTTCCTCTATGCATGTTCAATCAAGCTTTTCATCTCCTTTTTATGTCCTTGTAACATATAGACTCTGTTGTGATATACTGTTTTTAGCTCACTAGAATGCCCTGCAGTTGGTTTCAAACATATGGTAGGCAAGATGGCTCTCAGCTACCACAGTATGTCAGCCATCGATGAGCTGGAAGTCCTTTTTAGCGCCACCGTGCTTGATAATGATTAATGTGATAATTATGTTGCTCAAGATACAGAACGCTGTGTGTGAAGTTTTCCTTTAACAAGTTGTTTTTATTTGATTTTGAAGAAAATAGTTATTGGAGGGGAAAAATACCTTTTCTTCAGAAACATTTAATTTCTTGATTACCACAGAAACAGTTAGATGTGTTACTTGTAGTTTTCCAAACTTAATATGCGCTCACTGCTGGAGAGTCAATTAACAGTGAAAACACATCAAAGGCTTCTTTCCTTTTCCCTAATTTCAAACAAAGGAGGGCCTGCTGGCAAGGGCGCACAAACAGGTGGTAATCCCTGTCTGCTGGTGCTTTTGAGTTGGGGTGGGGGAAGAATTCTCATCTTCACTCAGTCATCCTCACTGACTAATTGACCAGCTTCTTGCAACTTCTTTACTGACTGCGATATAAGCTCCAAGATTTTGCCCAAACCAGTGCTTGTCATACCAACGACTGCAGGGGCTGCATGTGTTGCCATGATAAGGCTCACTGCATTTAATTCAAGCAACTTATTAAGACTGTGTGCAGAAAAGTCTTGCTAGTTTGTACTTCTTAAAATTCTGAAGGCAGGGTAAGGATGCAAAAACATGCTCTGTGCGTCTGGGGCTCTGTAAATTACAGGATTATGAGGGACATTTAAACCTCATTTGCTGAGGCAAATTTAGAGCAACAACTGAATTGTACAATTTGGAGGTTTCAAATGACTTCATCAGTCAACGTCAGAAAGCAGCAAAAAAGTAATCCTTTAAATGTATGGACAATAACATTTAATCCAGAAAGGCATTTCACAGAAAAAAGAAAAGCTACCTTGGATACCAGAGCTTGGGGCAGTGTGTGCTTGTCTCTAGTCATTTCTTTAGTCACATGAATCTATTTCTATGTATTTATTTATATATATTTTTTCTCAGAACATTTTGCAGAATATAAAGCACAACTGGAAATAACCATATATATATATATATATATATGTATATGTATGTGCGTGTGTGTACAGTAATTTATAACTCAAGCTTCTAAAAATGGCTGAAGCAAGTTACCTTTATTTTTGAAAGATTGTTTTGTTTTTTTATCAATCTAGAATTTTATTCTGTCATTGAAGTCAGCTGTTTTCTAACAGAATCACTGTTTCTGTTACAGAAATTTGAAGTCCATCCAGACCCAATGGTCAGCGTTGCACATATGGCATGTGCTGGTGGAGGCGTGTGGATGGCATTCTCAGAGGGATCCTCCATCCGTCTCTTTCACACAGAAACCCTGGAGCTTCTACAGGAAATAAACATTTCAACCCGTTCAATGCTGCTCGACACTGGTATGCAACAATGAACATTTTCCTTATTATTAATGTTAGTCTGTCAAGGTTTTACTTTTTTATTTTGGTTTTACATGAACAACAAAAGCTTATAAGCTATAAAAAGGAGTGACTTTAGATTCTTGTTTGTTCTAATTTGCTCCTTGGAATTTACACTTTTGAACTGACCTTCATTAGTCGATATCTCAGACTAATCTTTTCAAAGCCACAATAAAGCCAAGATGGGAAATAAGTAAACTTATCAGAAGTGAAGATGGTGAAAGATGATAGCGAGAAAGAAGAAAAGATGTTCAACTGAAATAACAGCAGGGGTAACCATGGAAATATGTTTTTGAGTCTCTCCTCTATTTAGTTTGTTAACATTTTGTACCGACACCTTTCCTGTATGTACTTTTTGAGTTCATATTTTGCCTTTTTATTGTCCCTCATATTTTCTTCTATTTCATGTTTCATCTTATCTGTCTTGCTATAAAATGCTTGCATCCCCATTTAACTTCTTACAGCAGTTTGTTTAAGTCTTCACAGATAACCCCCAACTTCCAGTAGACCTTTCCTCTTGATAGATGAAATATTTATTTCCGTGTGTTGGCATTACTTTGCATGCAAGAACTATGACCAAGAAATTACCTTCTTACCGTACCTTAAACATTTAAAGTTCTAAGTATGTGAAATCATCCTTTAAATATGTTCAGACAGTAGCAGGTTATTCATTAGCTAATTTATTTGACAATGCACAATATGATATAATGTTTTAGGGTAGCATTCAGATGCATCACATGTCTTAATTTCATCTATAAAAATAGATCTTGTAATAATACACTTGTTTAGATTCTACTGTGGAGGCTTTAAGGTGAACACAATTCTACAGCCATGATATCTGAACAAAACTGGTAACTGAAAGGTCATTTTCAGCCAGCACCACTCCTTTACCTTGAAATATGTAGCAGATTTAAGGGAAAGTGGCTGCCTCAAGGCTCGGCCCTGGGGGAAGTTGTTGGGCGTATAAAAAGTGTTGCTAGGCTCATGTCTTCAGGGTCCACAAAAAGAAGATGATCTTTGACTTCAGTTGTGATTTGTTGAGCTCACAGATGAAAAGAAGATCCCTCGACTCTGTACAACTACAAAACTGAACATGAAATTTTGATAGTTTCCCTCATCACTGGGCCTCTGCTCCCAGAGGTTTCTCCTTGACTTAGGACATGCAGTAATGATATACTTACTAATCCTTTTCCCCTAATGTGATTTATATTGAACAGGGAATTCCAGCAGCAGTAAACAAGAGAACTTTCTGAGGCAAAAGAAACTGCTGATCAGTTCTGTACTAATGCCTTTAATAGTCATGTCCTCAGGGTGAAACAAATAATATTCTAAAATAAAGTTCTAAATGACATGTTTGTGTTTGGTAACATCATCTTTTAAAGGCAAACACCAGCTCCCATACTTCACTCTGTAGAGCAGCAAACACTGGAAGTGCAAAATAGCTTGAGGGGTAGCTATACTTCTTTAATCTCAACTGCCTTTGTCATTATCCTTCTTTTATCACTTTTCTAAAGACAAAGCTTGGTCCCCACATCCTCTGACTTAACTTAAGATTTCATGGTAACCTTAGAGTGGGTGTTCATGAGCATAGCTTAAGCTCTCTAACCAAAGTACAAAAAGATGCTTAAGAAATGTGGGAATGTGGGAGACAGAACATCTTTGCCAAGACCTAGCTCTGCTGTGACCCTCAAAAGGTCTCCATTACATACTACTTCTATCTGTTGGTTATTCTTTTCCTCTGGTCCTCCTTCCTGTTGACGCATGCATAATGTGTCAAACATGTGCAACACTACTTTCCTGTTTTGAATGATTCATCTCGACACACTATAATGATTTAATTAATGACACTGCAGCGCCATTCATGGCAAGCTTCAAGATCAAAGCATGACTCAGAACAAACATGTAAATACTGCACAGCAACATGCATAAATGAGCATTTGCTTAGTTGCTTTCAAATAAGTGTTGGTGTAATTCAATTAGGGTTGCCATGGATGGCAGTGGGAGCAAAAAGCCAGCCTATGAAACAAAGAAGGAATTCAAAAATAAATCCAATCAATATGTATTTACCCCTTTGTTACTAGAAACAAAGGCTTTTGTACAAGATTTGTGTAATATCATTATATACTACACAAGTCTAACAACATATCTCCCCCAGGACCCCCTCAAAAAAGAAATAAAGAAAGGTCAAAAGAATAAATAAATAACATCATTTCGCACTTCTGCTTTGTTTTGGAAACCAAGAGAGGTTTTGTTTTCATTTTTTGTGGGTTATTCAGACAAATAAATGTATTTTCTCTCTCAGCCTGATTTTTGCTTATAAAGTTATTCTTCATCCACCTGTTTATTGACAGCAGGCATAACTGACATGCTGTGTGTATATACATAGCAGCATATGTTGTGTTTTGTATTGATATCACCTACAGGAAGCTGTGTAAACAACATGGAGGCCAATTGGCACCCGTGTACAGAACTTGAGATTATGTTGTATCTCTCTGACACATGCTTATCATACAAAACTCTTGTAAAATAACAGGTACAATTTTTGAAGCTCTTTCTTTCCAGAAGAATTTGCATCTCAAACAAAAAGATGTTGCATCAAGTTCACAGAGTTGTGCCCCTTGTGTTGTGCTTCATGGTTTTTACTGCCCTCAGTGGCCGTTCCTCCCCAAAAAACAATATTAATAACAGAGCCAATTCTTGTCAAAATAAGTGATTTCCAATGGGAAAATCAAAATGGGTATTTTTCTATTCTTAGCATGTGTATCATTTTGACAGCAGGGAGTTATCTGTTTTAGGTTTTGTTATGTCTTACACTTTCAATAGCTAGCAAAGAAAATTCAATTTTCTGTCAATGTTTTCTATATTATAGGTCAAAAGAGTGTGCTGGTCACAAGTCTTCTTATTTGCCAAGGGCTCTTATGGGTGGGTACAGCCCAAGGCTTAATCATCACTCTTCCAGTTCCCAAACTAGAGGGCATCCCCAAAATAACAGGTATGGTTGAACCACATCTTTTGAGGTCAAAACAGAGAGGAAGGAACTGTTTATGTCAGAAAATCCCTCTGTACTTCTCATTATTGAGGTCTGACTTCACATTTTTCATGTAGCAGAAGGAATCAGTGTGAATATTATCAGGCAGGCAACTCACATATTATACTGTATATATATTCTTGCAATGCAATTTAAAACTGCCTGGCAGTGTTTTGTTTATCATGCCAAGTAAATGAGGTCATTGGTTTTCCACTTGTTCAATCCTCACTTCACAGCCACCCTATTGCCAGCTAGTTTATTGAATAATATGTAAATGTTCTGGCTTCAACAGTCACAGAATTATGATATATTGTCATTGTTAACTGTTTATAACATATAATGCAAAGCAAGTCATTTTCAGTTCACACAGTTCAACCTGAAACTTGCATTACATTCTCAGTGAACTGATGTGATTGGCAATGACTTGATCCCAGTCTTGTACAGAAGCAGAGCCTGCTTTCTTGTAAGATAACAAATGGAAATTATGTTTGTGCAATTGCTACAGGAAAAGGAATGATGTCCCTAAATGCACATTGTGGGCCTGTGGACTTCCTTGTGGCAACCACCAGCACTCTGTCTCCTGACCTGCTTAAAAGGGACTCTGTTGGGGATGGTCCAGACTCTGCCTGTGGAGGCGAGGACAGGAGTGACACCTCCTCCCAGGAGTCCCTGCAACCTTCCGGCTGCTTCAAAGCAGAGGAGAAGAGCAAAGGACGAGGAGTTCTGCTGCAGTACAAGCTGCGCTCCACATCTGGACTTCCTGGTTGGCCATTAACGGCACAGAACGATGAGGCATCTGACTCCTCCTTGGAATCTTTGGAACATAGTGTGGAAGATGGATCTATCTATGAACTCAGTGATGACCCAGAAATGTGGGTTCGGGGTCGTTCTTGTGAACGGGATAGGGCGCGCAGAGACAGGGTGATCTCTGCAGCAGTTATATCAGGAGGAAAGGGTTTTCGCAGACTGAAGGAAGGAGCTGCAGCAGGTGCCAGGACAAGTGGAGACAGTTTAGAAAATATTCTTATGGTATGGCAGCTCCCATTGACGGTTTGATGTGAAAAACATATAGCAAGGTGATGTTTATTTATAGAAGTCTACTCAGCTTAGCCTTGAGTCACCTCCTCCATAAATTCAATGGATTTGAATGTATGAGTAGGTGCTGCCACTGTCACAGAGCTTGACATTTTATCATTTAGACTGTGTAAAAAAAAAATAGGAAGCTCAAACATTCTGTTTTTGACAGGCACATTCAGCCCTAAAGGATGCTTTGAATGTTCACGATTGTGTATCATCATCTTCTCAGAGGTGGCAGAGGTCGCCACAGATTAGTTCCATGTCATCATTCTGATCTGCTTCCTCTTCCTGCCTTAGTTAAGACTGATATGCCTCACTTTAACCTCATCAAAACTGCATGTGCTCTGCCACCTTTGTTTTGTGTAAGAGACTTCAGTGAGAGCACCCATGGACAGAATGCCTTTGAGAAGAAGCCTTTGTTGAATCTGCCATACTCTGCAGAAAAAAACTGGATGTCTTCTGTCTGATCCTGTGGGAAAGATTCCATCTGTTCAAAGCTGAAAGCTGGAGACAGACGTCACATAACAAAGCACATTAGCATCACTTTATTAGCTTTGCCTGCCATGATATCATCCCATGCAATGTGAATGGGCGATTACGTCTTGTGTGTCTCTAAATTAAGCCTCTGCTCTTATAAAAAAAAAAAAAAATAATAATTTTATTGTAGAATTTTAAATTTATTTTTGGTTACAAAACAATTTGCTTCCATAAGATTGTTATCTTTTTGATATCATCAGCTAAGGCAACCTAATAAAGTATTGCAGAAAGATCATTTCCATTCTATAATTACACTGTAAGTTCCTGTAATATTTACAGACTTACTGGATAGAGTAAAAACTCTTCTGTTCTTGGTTTTTGAGCATTTTGCTGAAGAAGTGTGAATTTTAGAAATCATCTTTGCTCACTGTTATCTATCAGCAAGATAATATAAATCTGCACACAGACGTGTTACTGCTCAACTTACATTAGCACAAAATCCCAGTCACACCTAAAAAGTTAGATTCAAATGAATGATGCAATAAAAGTACTGCAGTGATCCATGCTGCTGTCTGCTGTCATATCAACAGAGAGGAACCCACCTGAAACAGACAGCAGCGAGCAGTGAGAATGTTAACAGCTTAGAGGATGATTCTGATTGATGGTGTTTTTTCACATGATGAAATTTTACACTGCAATTAACTGATGAGCATTATGTCTCTTACCTGCGTTATTAGGCTGAATTAACAAAACCGTGTTCCATAAAAAAGGTTAAGGCTAACATTAAATATGATCTTATTCATTTTTATCTTGGTGATGCTAATAAACAATATGATATTTTTGTCTGGTAGGGTTTGTGGGCTATTATGATTTCAAACAATGTTAAAGATTAAACAGCATTTTTAACCTGATAGACATTTTAAACCATTTCAAAATGTAATGAATAATAAAAGGAGCGATGTCATCATGTAAGGTACAGTTTTGTTTTTTTTTCTTTTATTAACTTGTAAAAGCTCTTAATAACTGCAAAGATGTTGTGTCAAAGGTGGTATGAGAGGCACTCAGTGGTACTGTGTGGAACGTTCGAAAGGTTTCCCTTCAAAATGTCTTAATTGCAATTTGTGTTGGCAATACCAAGCTTGTAATCCTGACCTGCTAACCCTGACTTCAGACTAAATCAAGTGGTATGTGCATTTTTCACAGTCTGTTGGCACAGTAGGTGGAGGCCACAAGAGCATTTAACAATGAACACACCCTTGTGGATTTTTAATAAAACTAGTAATGGTAACAGGTATGGTATATTGATTTTTTTTCTCTCTCGTCATGCTTCTGTTCTGCGTGAGTCTTCCACCACAGGTATTTTATTGTTGAAATCTCTTTCTTACCAAAATATGTGTTTTAAGCAAATAGTAGGACATTAAAAGTGGATTAAAGTGAGTAACGTGCATTAAAGATTATGCAAACTGTTAGATGAAAGAAAGAAATGTGAAATATACTGTACATGACATGCCAATATTTAGTTTCCATTTTCTTCCTTACATGAGACATCTGGAGCACATTAAACAGGCAGGATCATTCAGAAATAAAAAATCATGAAAACTGTCCTCAGATGCTCGTATCTCAAACTCATTATGGATGTGTCTTAATTCATGTGAGATTCACAGCTGCTAGAAGCAAAATGGTCACCATAGAGACCGTTGTTTTTTTTTCCCCTTCAATTGTAGGATGCATTGTTAAGGCAGTAATCACAACACAACTTTGTGAGTATGAGGTATTCTCTGTAAAACACTAGTTGTCAAGTCAAGGCACTCTGATTGTTTGCCCACTTGATGAGGATGAGTGTATTCCTGCAGAATATTAATGCTCCAAACCTGCTAAATGACATGTTGGATCAGTTACTGAATAAGCACATATTCCAGTTAGTGAAGATGATGTGAACTGGATTTGGGTTTTAGGTCAACAGATTTGAGTTTCTGCATTTGGGAACTGATGTACTTCATTGTTTTCAACCATTTAAATGGTAAAACCAGACAGGACTGAAACATGACAGTAAATCCTGTAAACATCCATCACAGTTCTCAAACCTTCACTTGCCTTACAGTCTATTGCAGTACATGCATGTGGATGTACAGTACATCTTTCCACACTTTGAGTTATAAATCTGTCTTTTTTTTTTTACATTGTGTAATTTATGCTTATCTGTTAAGAATATTACTTGGATAAAATATTTTGGAAAAGTTTTAAAATTAGGTCTCAAAATCACAGAAGAATGAGATGATATAGGAGTATGCACAACGCTGATTAAAGATCTCAGGCAAGAACTCAGTAACAAGTCAAAGTTTTACTTGAGCCAAACACCTTAGATATAAAACCCCAAACCATATATAAAAAATTAGCAGTGGATGCATTTATGAACATTACAAAATTGCAAGTTACCAAGTTGTGGAAAAATCTGGCTTTCAGGGTACAAGTAGTAGTTAGCTAGTTAGATTAGAGATACAAAGCTAAAGAACACTCAGCTAATTGGAGCTTAAATCATTGTGAAATACTGAACAGAATAGTGTGCACAGGTGTCAAACTCCAGGCCTCGAGGGCTGCTACGCTGCAGGTTTTAGATGTTTCCCTGCTTCAACACACCTGATTCAGATGAACGGGTCGTTAACAGCCTTCTACTTGCTGAAATGAAGAGGATTTGAATCAGGTGTGGTGAAGCAAGGAAACATCTGAGACATGCAGCATAGCAGCCCTGTAAGCTGTATAAGAAAACTAAGTCAAATGAAATGCGCCTTCATGTTGCACTTTGTGTTTTGTCGCCATCAGCTCTAGTTGCCACACCTCACAACACAGATGCAGGCCAGCAGCAGAAAATGTTACATTTCTAACAGTACAAAAGTTTACAGTGATTTTTGTTAAGAGTTCAAGAACAATGTCAGAGAAATAAAACATGGAATCCTAAGATTCTTGAGAGCATTTTTTTAACTATTTCTTTATGTGATCAAGGATAAGAGTTCTTTTGCTATATACTTTTCTTTATACCTGTATACCTTCATCTTAGATGGTGTGTTAGCAGCTTATGTTTCTGCTGGCATGCTGCTTTGCAGGGATACAGATGGGATTGTTACGAGCGTGCTCAAACTGCAGGTGGAAACCATTTCCCATTCTGCTCTTTGGCTCATTCAATCCATGCTGTCTCCACCTGTCTTCATCTCTTTCTCTCTCCTTCTCTCTCTCCATCCTTTTATCTTGGCATGTGTGACAAAGTAATTTGCTCAGAATACAAATTCACTGGATGTTATAGTAAAAAAAATGGTTATGTGAGGTTTTTCCATGACCAATCATCAGGTCAATGTGCACAGTTGCCTTTTGACCTCTCAGTATTATCAGTGGGCACATCTTCCTGCTAACTCCACATGGAGCAGTCAGGCTATCTGAAGACCCCCTTTGGTTCTGACATTGTCAGATAAAGGGGCAAAGGGTGGGGAAATGGGGCCAGTACATCAAATGAAGTGAGCCTCAGCAGTGGCCTAAAGGAAATTAGCATGAAAGGTCAACGCTTAAATAAAATAAACTAAATGGTGGGGTAAACGAGAGGAGTCAGATGGAAGTTCAGGTGTATTTAGCAACATTTAGATAATTACAGAGGGAAATGATTTCAGCCAGCTGAGGCTTTCAAACATAATGTAGCTTCATGTAAATCAGTTGAGGCTGTACAGTCATGATAAAAATATGAGAACATCCTCTTTCAATAAAAAAGTGCTGTATATATTAGTTCTCTGCTAGTACTTGACATGTTACACAGAATCCAACATGGGGATGTTCTGTTAGTACAGATTAGACCAACGTGTTCAATGGGTCTGGAAAAATAAGCACACTTTTCTACAGCAATGAGGTGGGCAGCTTACAAGCATCTCATCAAATTATCTTTAATACATCATGAGAAAAGTGTATGCATGTTAACCATAAATAAACATTTTGAAATGGTGTTTTTTCATAGTACAGGTATGTAATACCACAATGCTACATGGGAAAGAACAGTTGTGATCTTAGAAAAGAAATAGCTGTTGTTCATCAACCTGGAAGGAGTTAAACAGCTTCTCAATCTGAAGTCCTTGATTTAACTCTGAAAATCATTCCAGAGGAAGACATTTGAAACAGTTGCTGATTCCACCAAGTAAAGGTATTTCAGCAAGTTAATCCTGAGGTCAGATTCTGTGCTGTTCAGCAAAATTTTTAAACTCTGGTAAGACATCTCCAACTGCACAGGGTTCAGATATACAGGAAATGTTCAAGTTCATGATAGAAAGAAACATGGCTGCTCAACTTTGATATTTTATCGTTCTAAAATCACTGTGAACAAACAATTTATAGTAAGTTATGGCTATAAAAGGTGCTTCCGCTGCATTCATATGACCAGATGTCCTGAACTGTGCAGAATTTTCACCTCTTTCTTACCATCCTGCACACTGAGATAATGTTCCTTTGGTGAATTACATTATGGATTAATGAGTCTTTTGTATTCTGAAGTTTTTCAGTCAGTTTAGTCAGATTGACTGTTGACAGTTTGGTGGCGGTAGCTCAGGAGGTACAGCAGGTCGTCTGATAACGGGAGGCTCGCCGCATTGAATCTCTGCTTCAAAATAAATGCAAGACACATCACTAATGGTCAGAGGGCCCGGTGGCAGCGATGGAATGGCAGCCTCACTTCTGTCAGCCTGCCCCAGGCCAGCTGTAGCTATATTATGTAGTTTATCACCCCTCTGAATATGTGGATATGAGTTTGCAGAGTAAAACACTTTGTTAGTCATATGACTTAAAAAAGGAGCTATACACGGGTAAGACCCTTTATTGTGATCTTTTATCATAGATTATAGTAACATATAATAATGCTTTTAATAAAAAACATTAATAACTAATTAAGCTTAGTTCATGAAGTGCATTTCCTGTTTATTTTTTTTAAAGTGAAGCTGTCAAAAATGAAGATATCTTTCAGCATTTAATGAATTCCCCCTTCTCCCTGACAAACAAACTATTCATCCATCTTTGTTTATTTGGATCTGGTCACCTTATTTACAACCCACTGAACCATGTAGCATATACAGATTTTACTGTGCTGTTTTTGTCCTGATTTACTTTTTCCTAAATAAATATTGTCATTGTGTAATATGTTAGATTTGTATATTTTGTTTTTATTATCTGTTTATAAAACCTGTGATAACCTTTTTTGTTCAAATCCGACAAGTGAAACTTACTTTTTATCGTAACACAATAAGGTTCCAATGTTTTTCCCCCTTCTTCCTCCTTTTGCACCAGATCATAAGATTTACTGTTCAAAGAGGTAAAACACATGCATCAGCAAAAAACTGCCATTATTACCTTTTATCAGTCTCAGTAGATGTGTACAACAGAGGTTTTGTTTACTTTGTTTTTGCTCCTGGACTAAAACTCACACAACTTATGAAAGAACTTTAGAAACTACAGTGAGAATGGACAATGTTATCATGATTTGACAAAGTATTGCACCACTGCTTCTTGTTCTAGGGTCATTAGTAGAGCACATCTTTGCCTGGAACAAAATGTCAAAATAAGAGGCCAAAATGCTGCACAAGCAATAAACTGTTGAGACACAACTAACATAGGGGATAAATCTGAGCATTTTTTTGCCATTTTTGTTTTATCTCTTTGGTGGAACGTCACAACACTCTTTTTAAAAAAACTTTTCCTTAGATATTTTCTGCCAATTAACCCAGCTCGGGGTAAGATTCCACTATCTCACGCCCCAGCTTTGCGCCTCTGCAGCTTGCGGCGCCATTCTCTCTGCGTCTCAGGTATAATTTGCATGCCTCAGTTAAGGCTAGACTGAAGCGGATGAAGCGTTGCAGTTTGAAGGTCTCCCTGCTTTATCTGCCAACTCCTAGCATACATATTTGCATTGCTTTTCATTTCCACCAGCTTGGCAGTTCAAATGATAAAGAAAGAAGAACACAATGTACAACCCTTGCTTAACAAAAAGGACGTAGCAACTGATTTGCATATGAAAAATACACAGATAAAGCCCACACAAGGCTGCCTCAGGTATTATTATCACTTTCCATCAATGCTCGTGGCTGATGCCTGTTAACATCTGCTGCACAGACCTTGAATGACGGGCTAGGATGCATTTTATCATGACCTAAAAGGCAAACACAGTCATAGAGGAAAGAAAATTCTAAGCTGAATGTTGGACATTGTTTTGTGGTTCAGAACCTCTCTGACCTGTTGTACACTCCCCTAATGACTTGCCTTTACTTTGCTCCATCAGTGTCTAAATGCTTTGAGTACGCATGTCTCTTATAATGCTCCCTTTACTGTTCACATCTATGTTTCATTTAAAACATTTTAATCATGCAACAGTTAAATAAAAAATTGATCACTGTACATTATTTAACTTGACCCAAAGGTAAAGGTTTGGCGTAATGGCACCACACCTTGACTGTGTTTAATAGTTATTATTTCTCACATGGTTTCTTGGGTCATCTATTTGAATCGATATGTTCTAAACTACTTGTCAATATAAAAAAAACTGGAATCACATTGCTGCTTTTATCAAACCTTCTCTTGAGAATTTCTTTTTTATCATTCTAAAAGAAAACTTCAGAGTTTTATAGGAAACATTCTTAAAATGCATTTATATTTAACTTCAGGGCAAGAACTCCCATTTAAAATTTGCTTTTAAAGTTTTATTTTTAAAACACGTCTCTTACATTTTCTATATATTCCCATGTCCTGCTGTGATTTATTTTCCAAGACTATTTGGAGCTTTAATTCCTCTATCTATTGTTATAACTCTGCCACTATCTCAGCAGGACTTTTGTGTACATGAAATATTTCTTTTGATGTCTAGCAGTGAATCAAGTCATTTTCATGCCAACATCTCTCTGACTATTCAAACAAAATGAGAGTGTTTGCATGCAAGTCCAGGTTTTCTCCGTTTGGCATCCCAGTTAAAATTGGATGGCAGCCAGGGAACATTTCAGAGGTAAATAACATGCAGAATCTGGCAGTAACCTGGTTGCATTTCACCAGAGGAGAAAATAAGGCTTTTTGAGCATCTGAAACAACTTTCATATTTGCTTTCTGTCTTTCGGTGTTACAGACTGATGTAATATTGCATCACCTTCATCTAAAAGTTCACAGATTTGCAGAACAATATTTACTTTTGGCCTGTTGAAATTAATGATATGTCGTACCAGGTTTCAGCATTGTGGCTCAGCATATCAGCCCTTTTTCATATCTAACACTTTCTTACTTTTTTTTCTCCAGAATTTCAGCATTTTTCACCCTGATTTTCATACTTTTTAGCACTGCATTCCTGCCATGACAGCTTATAAAAAATGCATTGTATAATGGTAAATAAGTAAGGCAGGCATATATTTATGACGTGCTTGAAAGACCACTATGCAATGGAAGGTCTTATAAACATCTCCTACATGATGACGGCTGTTGTGATTTTTATCCAAAACAAACTTCCTTTTTGATGAAAGGGGACGAGATTTGGTTCATCAAGAATCTTCTCAGTTTTTAAACTGTCTGCTTCATGAAATATACATTTACAGTAACCAGCTTTGACAGCTTCTATTTTTGTAACCCTCTTTCCTCTGAGATTGATCCTGAAATCCAACACTGACACAGCAGTTGTCAGGAAGGGATGTGGGACAGGACAATATTCAAATTGGATACAACTAATAAATCACAAGCATCTGCAGTTGGTCAGATGTTACAAAGAGTAAGCTAATGGTTGAAGTATTAGATATGATACAGTGTAGTAACTTTGGTGATATTACGACTTTGTTTTTATTGTTTGAGATGGATGGTCATAGATGTAATGTTCCTCTGTGTTGATGCATCTCAGAGAGCTTATAGTGAGGAAACACTTTATATTCTCACATTTCTTCACTGCATTTCCTTCTCACATCCTCACTTAGACTAGCTAATATGTGAAAATGTGCCGGCAGTCAGAGAAGCAAGAAGAGATGTTAAAATGTCTGTGTCACTTACTGTACAGTCAGCTGCTGTTCTTCTGCCTAACTGAAGTGAGAGAGTAGGTCTGCTGCACTGACAGCAGCTCAGGCCTTTTCAAAGACATAATTCAATTATAGTTTTCTTTCCTGGAGCTGTTTATTTTCACTTTATATTGTTCTCAAAACTGATTCAGACATTAAAACACATGATTTTTTGTTTTGACTTAAAAAAGAGTTTATTAGATTTTTTTTTTTTTGGGGTGGGGGGGGGGATCTGGGATTTCTACCTTTTAAAATTAGTATTGAACATATCTTGATAGTTGTATACTGGAAATTCAGGATATTCACTTACTACAGATAGCAAACAAAATAAATAGGATGAAATAAAATAATTTTTGTATGTAAAATTGCACATTACTGTGTCATTGTCACAATGTTGTTTGTCTTTGTTTGACCTTGTATGATATGATCTTTTTGCTGTTTTTTTTTGTAACTAATCTCATTTATCAGTCTAGTTTTTAATATTTTTATCTTTACTGTTATTTATTTACACTTAAAAATAATTCTCAATTGAATTTGATACAGTGCAACATTTTTTTTTTAACTGACTGAGAAATTGGGTCTAAACAGATATAAGCTCCCTCTCCACGGAGCATTATAAAAAATAAGAGATAATAAATTATACTTTTAATTATTTACATTTGTATAAGACCCAGTACTCTAATTAATCTGTTTTTTCTATAAATAAGTTTGTTTATACTTCAAAACCATCAAAACCATCATTTTTAGTCTAGGCAAAATTGTATAGAAAAATGAACAGTTTTTGCCTTGAAAATCAAATCAAAGCTGAAAGTTCTATTTAGAACTTTGGGTTGAATGACGAGGGTCTCCATCAAGCCTGATGTTTTCCGTTCATCTCATTGTTCTTTTTCATTTTGTTCAGGGACTCTGCCTTTAAGTCTGTCTTATTGACAGAAACAGTACTGCTTTTCTTTTTCTTAGTATTATAAGATCTACATTGTTGGATTTTACACTTGACACATTTTACTCGTGTCTTTCTCACACTTTGTCTTGTATTTTTCTGCATTTCTTGCATTTAGCCTCTGATACCAGCAAAGTAGCTGAGGAAACTTTAGCAATGACTCAATTTTCATTTCTCTCCCCTGTTTATTTTCAGTTACTTTTATATATGGAGAGACGAGCTGTGGAGAGCTTTAATAAATAATCCCTGTTACAGAGAAACACTTCAATTACTCTGGTCTCATAACTCGCAGATTTTTCAAAATAGAGACCCCAAATCAACAAATATACTTCATCAAGAAACCTCTAGTCAGAAACACCCAACTAATTTGTGTAAGTGACCTTAAAGAAAATAATAAGTGGAGTCTGTTAGTGTTGTGTGTTTGTGTGTGTTCACTAAAAATGCTGCCCATCACCTCAAATGCAGGTTGCGAGTGTCGTCTCATTAGTCACTGACATTTACATTCAGAGGAACGAGTCTACAATTGTAGTACAGCTAAAACTAATATGATGCAATGATTTACAAGTTCTCACAATTTGTATAATAAGTTATAATTTTGAGGGTTTTTCACTGTTTTTTATTCTTAAATAGTGTTCTGAAAAAACAAGTTTAAGCCATAGGTGGAACACATAATGGAGGACTGGATGGAGCTCAGGTCTCAGAAAGATGTTCAGACAGGTGAGTAACAACACACTAAGGTGTAATTCACTGTTTAATGGAGTAAGCTAATAGTGTGTTGCCTAGCAACCTGGGCTATACAGTGTGTATGAATTGTGCAGAGTCTTTTTTGTCTCGATGTGTGGTATCCTCATCTGAACTGTAGTTGGTACGTCCTGCTGTCTGTCTGATTTTCTCAGCTGTTTAAGTACAACAAGTGGGGGACAAAATTAGAGTGCTATTTCTGTCCTATTCATTGGTGGTCGTTATGTTTAGGATGGTTAATGTAGGGAAAACAGTTGAAAAGGTTGATTACATAGAGATTTTGAAAATTGTAAACACAAGCAGAAATAGGGCTGGAAATGGTTTGATCTGTCTGGGAAAATAAAATAACTGAAACAGAGAAGAATCAGCTCAAAATCCTGCATAGTGACATGATTTATATTTAAACTACATTGTTAATTCAGAATTACTCTCGGTAAAATCTATTGGAACTCAAAACCGGATGGATTTTGGGGTTTTTGAGCAGATTTTTTTTTTCTTTGTCTTCAGGGCTCATTGCTGTTCTATCTTCTCATGTTATTTCTTTCTCATCTTTTTGCATTGACATGAAGAGTTTAGTCTTAATTTTAAGGTTATTCCAAGTTTATATTTATGAGTAAGAATGCGTTACAGTTAGTACATGACTTTTTCTCCACTTTTGCTGGTACAGGTCATTTTTCAAAAAGACTGTACCAACAAAAAACTGTCCCCACACGAGGTATGAAGTGAATAACAGTGAATGATTTGGATCAAAGTCATCTGTTAAAGGTTTTGCTCTTTTCTACAGACAGTGGTCTATGAAGGTTTATTTAGTTTGGGTCAGCTTGATGTCCGAAAGTCTGTATGAAACAAGTTAAATGTGAACGGGCTCATTACTCTTCTTTGCATTCATCCACAGCCACAGACACTTTAATGTGTCTGATAATCTGCTTTACCCCCTCCTCTTTGGCATTTACAGACTTAATTTACATAACCACGTTCGTAAGGTTGGCAACCAATCAAAATGACAATCTGTAGCACTGACAAAAGAAAAAAAAAAAAAAAACAGAAAAAGAGGGCTCTGGTTCGAGGAGACAGAGTTTGAGGCTTTCCGTCGCTCATTTCACTAATCAAAACAACTTATAGTTGGATTTAGGTTAGCAGCGTCTTTGATCCTTTTATTCAGATTGTTTTTCTGTGATTGTGCTGCTTTGCCAATATTAGTTTTACAAAGCAGTTTACCTTGTTTTATGTATTTTTTCAACCCAATAACAAATTTCTATAAACTTACAGGTGCTTCCTTCGGTTTTGTTTTTTTTTTTAGAGAAAAAACAGTCAACAGACTTAAAGAACTGAATGTGAATGTTGAATATTATACTTATATTATACAGTTTAAGTAGGAACTTAGTTAGTTTATTCATAAACAGTAAACTGTTCTGTTTCTCACTGCCAAAGACCAATTTATTGTTTAACACCAGTTCTCAAAGAAAGCTGGATTTCTTTTGGTCTCTTTAACACTGGTGATTAAACAACATTTATGTCAGTCCAGCTCTTTACACAATGCATGCGGACCATTATCTATTTATTAACAAAGAGATGCAAACAGAGAGCCTATTTGAGGATCTGTCTTTGAAATTCTTGTTTTTAAACAAATAGTGCTGATTGTAATTTTTTTCTTATCATTCTAGCGAGATTTATTCGACTACATCAAAATGGGCCATGCCGGCAGGCAAATCAATGGTTACAGAAGTGATTATGTAGCTGTCACAGCTTGAAGTATTTTTGTATTTACCCATGTCTGTGGGATTCTTTTTTTTTCTCTGATTTCTGATGCATTATTATCATTTTGGCATGTAGATCCACTTTAACTGGTGAGATTTCTGTGCTGGCTCATAAAGTTTTGTTACCCTGACCCACAGAGTCAAACTGAGATTTAAGAAATTAGGTGTAAAAAAAGAGAAAACTGCAGATCTTTTGGTCCTTTTTTTATTCGCGAATCAACTCAGGTGACAAAGGTAATCATAAAACATGTAAATGCCGGAGACATAATATGTATATTACAAATTGGTTGGTGAGAATACAGTAAGGTTTTATGCTCATGTAATATTTAAAGCTCTGTGAGAGGGTGTCAGGGGCAGTGAAGCTCTTCGGAAACATTTTAAAGAGGATAAGAGGCACATACTGATTGGGATTCTGCTCATGTGGAGGAAGCTGAAATGTGAACAAAGTCTATATTGTTTTTTTTATTATTTTTTTTAAACCATAGATTTAAACGTGGTCCAGACTGTCCATTTGGTCTGATCCAAGGCTTCTAACAAAAGTGGCACTTGTATCGTGCTTTTTAAGTCAGAGGAATCACAAATGGCTTCACACTACAATTTGTCATTCACCCATTTTCTCACACACACACATTTTGTGGTGATAAACATGTTGACAGCCACAGCTGTCCAGGGACACACACTGACAGAGGTGAGTCTGCAATGTGCCACCAGACCCTCTGACCACCAGCAAACAGCTAAATTATTGGCAATTTGATGAGAATTTTGCAACATCATAAAGTTTTCTGTTTTTTCCTTTTCAAAAAAATAAAATAAAGTATGTTGGTGCAGCTCATAATGTTATGATAAAAACATTAATTTTGATAAAAGGAGGAATTAACTGTACATTTAACTGTACCAAAAATGGCAACATTGTACTTGGTAAACATGGACATGTAAAAATGGTGCTAACAGTAAAGATGTTAAGGATTTTAATATTTGCAGACTTTGACTGAACCGTCTCAGTAGTAAAACCTTTGAGGAATTGTAGTCAGTTATTGAATTTAAATTCTGTGTGCCTTGTAACTGGTTAATTTCACTGAATAAACTTTTGATTAAAACCCATTTTTATTTTAACATGAGTAAATCCTTTTATTTAGGGTTTGTCTCAGGCAGGCCTTCACAGCACCGTAGATCTCTGTCAGTTAACTATACAACCAGTTTTAGAAAAAGGAAATGGGTTGCTGCCCTGTAGGCTGTTGTGACTCAAAGACCAATTATTTGCCATGTTACACACAGGATTTGTGGTACAAAAGGCTACAGGACCTTTCACATTAATGGGTGTAAGTCTGGGATTTTACCATTAAGTTAAGGTTTTATTTACTTTAAATGCTTTTTATATTTCTTTCAACGTATTTGTCTTCCAATTTACAATGTCAGACACACTGTACATGTTGACTTCAGAATTTCTTTGAAATGAGCTGTCATGGAACTTAATAGCATGAAGCTAATGGGCATTCACATAGAACCTATGTAACTGGCCACTTTACTCCATGCTCAGGGTTTTACCACAAAATGCAAAAAAAAAAGAATCAAATTTCATATACCCATCAGTCACAGAAGAAAATAACATCCATGAGACACACAAAAAGGAAAACTTTTATTCCGCTTACTCTGTATTTTATTTATAAGTCTCTTCTGTTTTTTACACTCAAAATATGTCTATATATTTTTCCAAAAGCACAAATATCTCCATCTTTTAACAAGCTCTTTATTTATGTCCAAAAATATTGCTAATACTATATTCAAGAAATGAAGATTCAAATATAACATGCACAAAAACATCTGCTTTAAATCTGCTTTGCCATCCTTTTCAGTGAAATATACAGTCCCACGTCGGCCCAACAGAATCAGCTCATGTAGTTATTTATTTCAGTTGGTCCTAGAGCGAGAATAACTCATGACTCCTCACTCAAGGAGCTGCGTTCCTGTTCTGCTTCATATAACCAAAATATTTATTACTGCCAGAGCATTATTGTGGACTTAGACCATCCCTCAGCTCAGCTTTGTGCACTATCACTATCACTCTTCTTCAGCACCAGGAATTAGGCCCATGCTCTACAATCTTCTCCATCGGTTGTTCATTTTGTTCTGTATAAAGCCATCACAGTCAACGGCTCGCTTGATTACACACTAACCATACCTTACTCTACAACTGAGATTGCTCAGTATTTGAGGCTGTCTGCAATAAATGATGGCACATTTAGAGGATTAACTATTTCTACCAACTCTGAGCCTTGCATTTCTCCTTTCAATGCAGAAGAAAAAGAGTTGTCAAAGTACCATGATGGCATGTTAGGTTCTTTACAGCACATTTCCAGGCAGCTGTGGTACCAATGTAATGCACACTTTTAATCAAAATATAAAGAAAAGAAAACACATTTGAAGTAATAGGGTATCAGAATAAAAGGGCAGTAAAATAGTGCTAAATAAAACAAATACATCTCTGTACACTTTTGCAGATTTTGAATCTTATAAAAGACATTTTGGGGTAAGTCTTTTTTTTCCCCTTTCTTTGAAGGTTTGGAGTAATACTTGGTGTTCTAGTACTTCAGCGACCTTACCTTGTGCTATGTTTGGAATGAATCATCAAAGCATTCTAGTGTTTTTATGTGTTTTTATTAACTGTGCTTTACTCGGTTTTTCTTTATTTATTTTACTGTTCTCTCTGAAACAGCTTTGTTCTGTTCAGGGTCATGAGGAAGGTGGTTTTCACCTGGTGAGAAGAGAGGAGCACTCCCAGATCAAATGGCCTGGTCCACAAAGTTAGTTTGAATTTTTTACTGCCCTTTCACTGCCTAAGATGTTGGTGTAGATTATCTGTCATTCAAGACAAGAGGTTATTTTTACTTTTAAAAGTAACTCAATTATTTTATTTTATTTTTTTTGGGGGGAAACATTTACCATTTTAAGATGTGTTGTTCATGTACTGCGCAAAACAACAAGCCCTTTGTGCGGATCATATTATCTTGAGTTTATTTAGCTGATACTGTGATGTTGCAACTGATTGATTCAATGTTGTGTTAAGAATGAGGTCCAGAATGATCTTATTTTCTTTTCTTTTCTTTTTTAACCTTTCTGTCCTTCATGTGTGATAACTGATTTTTCATGAAACAAACGGAAACGTTCACACGATGTATCAGTAAATCATAAAAAGTCCCTACTTATAAGAATCCTTATTACTACTGTATAATGGAAATGATGCATCATCAAGTTACTGACTGACTTAATGACTTGTACCTGTGGAAATGTGTGCGTTACCACTGACAAATAAAGTTAGCTGATTAAAAAAGCCACAAAAGCAGGAAAAAGGTGACTCTGTTTTAATACCAATTCAATATATTTAAATTTTAAACACATAATTGGTCATTTTCAGTGCTGCTGTGATAATAAACACTGGAACAGTGATGTAAATGCTTCAACTAGATATCAATCTGTGTAGTAAATGATGTCCACAGTATTTTAGGTGTAAATATGATCACTGTCTGACTGACCTGGAAAACACAAAGATATGTCATCTTGTGAGAAGGTATCCAAAAGTCATTAAGCTCATTGGCTTTAATGCAAATAAAATCATGTTTCATACAGACCCTATTAGTTTTGACATTTATAGTAATTTTAGCTTTACAAATATTTTTCCACATAAGGAAATTGTCAATTATGGAAAATTAGCTTTTGCTGTATTAAAATCCATCACCATGGGTGTTTAAAGAGTTTACAAACTTTAAGTTACTTTGGAGCATGACTGAATTGTAAACAACTTTTTGCAGTTCCTTTTTTTTTAATATTTAAGATAAAATCATTCAGTGCAAATACACTGATCTTTTATCATAATTTTAATTCTTTTCAAACTTTGTGCACCTGATAGTTTTTCTGTGACCTCCTCTTGTAATTTCCCCAACCTTATAATTTTGTTTTAGTGACTACTTGCTTCATATGAACTATGTCTACCTGTTCAAACTTAGATATTAGCATATAAGATCTATGCATACAAGTAAAGCTGATTTCTGTGCCTTGTCATATGACCCTATTTAAGCTACAGTTTAGTTCTTGAAGCAGGACCTTGATGTTATTGTTATTCAAGAGTAAGTTTTCAATAATTAAAATCAAAATATGCCTATAATCTACATACAAATGAGGATAGACAGGAATGAAGAATAGCAAAGACATGATAGTCAGCCACAGATGCCTAACGTGTGTTTCACAAGAAGGATGCATAGGAATAAAAATGTGCTTGCAGTATAAGATCTTGCTGCAACAGTCTATTTTAACATTCCGGGGAGCATAAAGAGAACAAACATGTAAGTCTTGTATCCAACAGCTAATATATTTGCCCCAAAAACACGATAGGAATATTAAAACAGGAGGGATGAGGGAGGACATGGGATTGATAAGGAGGTGAATTGAATGAGGTTGCAGGAAGTCTAAACAGGCACAGATTTTGTGGGTTAAAAGGAGGGCAGATTTTGTAAGAATTTGGCCAACCACCCAACAGAATTCAGTTGTGGTCTGCCACTCCTCCTTTGACATTACATGTAATATAATCCAAAGAAAATCTGTACATTCAAGTCATATCTAAAAATCAGAAGAATAACTGCAGTGTGAGTAAAAAGGAGCCAGTATGGCGGATTCTGTTTAATTTTCCTTTGGATCGCTAACTCTGTATAGCACAGACACTTCTTTAGATTTCTATTGAGAATTTAGACAAAGCTGTCGAAACTTAGTATCCTAATAGCACATTAGTCAATAAACAGATTTTTAGTTTCAAGGCAGAACATGAGCTCTCTGAGTGCATTTTTTTCTGAAAGCCTGCACACAATCAAAGCACATTCACATTCTTTTGATAAGTGGGATGGCTGCTAGCACGTGGGAGTTAGTTCCCATGGGCAGAGTGAAGCACCTTTGAGCCCTAATGATGTAAACTAGCTTTAAAGCGTACAGTAGGCAGAGGCATTGAGGCTTAATTGTTCTTTCAACCAAACAGCACGTAAGGCCCTTATCCATCTCAAAGACTTAATGAGAATCCAGCGTGCTGCAGTCAGCTCACCTCTTCTTGTGTTACAGCGAAGGTAATTAGAAATCACTTGGGTGTGTGCTGGTTCAAAGTGGCTGAGTCAAATTAATGTCTTTGCAGGTGATGGTTGTGGTTAAGCTGGTTCAAGCAATGAAGTGTAAAGAAAGCAGATCAAGTTGTGATGTTGACGAAACATCAGCTGCGCTCTCTTCCATAACATATGTACCTGCTTTAATGCTCCAGTGAAATACAGATGTTTTCTCACTTTTCCAGGCAGCCACTTTGTCATTCCTGCACAAAATATGTCACAGTTTTTCATCATGATAGTTCTTACCCAAGTTTTAATAATGAAACGAGATGCATCTGAATTCTACAATCTGGTTTCCTAAATACAAATGTTAAAAAATCCCTGATATATATTTGACCAAAGGTACTGGAGAGTCACACTAGTTTCTAGTTGCATTAATTAAAAATTGATACAAGTGTGCAGAAAACAATATATACTTGAACAAATTAGCCTTGAAAGCCTGGTGTTATGTCACTCACTACTCTATTAGGATTGCTGTAAACTTCTCAGACTTTGCACTTAGAAATAGTTTGCATTATTTAAAAATCAAACGTGCCGAAGCGTGCAATTTGACAAATGAAAGCTTGAGCACCTCTGTGCCTTTTTGGTGTTTGTGAATGATATTTGTATAGAAATGACTAATAAGCCACTTCTTTTTTCAGGTACAGCATTCACAAATTCGTCTTTACCCTGAACAACTTTCAGTTCATAATTCAGGATAAATCAGAATAAATCAGGATTTATTAATGTTACCGGTGACAGCTGATGTTCCAAAATCACCTGTGTAATTTTGCTCTTTCATTCCGATCACTTAAAGAGTGACAGAAATGTTATTATGTTTTGATCTGCTCACTTAGAGAGAGATGACAAAAAATTATTAATAAAACATTGCTGATGATTTTTTTCTTAGAATTGTCTAGCTGTTGCAGTGGAGTCATTAACACTGAAGTGTTTCCTGTCTCAGCTCTCTGCAGATTGGTATGAACCCTCTCCATCTGACAATGTGGTGTCAAAATACGGTCACTTAACTGATGTGCTCTGTGGATTTACACTTGAGAGTTTATCACCTAGCTTTCTAGCTTTGCATTATTCATTGAGCAGAGAGAGTGCGACTGCAATCTGAATGCAGACAGCGTTGTATTTGCGCTGCTATATGACAGCATTGCCATCACAACGCCCTTGTTAAAACTCTACTTTGGGTAACAAGAGGCAGAGTCAACTCACAGCCTCATTACAGTCTTTGCTGTATTCACTGAACACTAACAGGGTAAAAATGTGAACTGTCATTTGAATGCCTGTTCTAAGAATTTCTCATTTATTTACAAGTACAGTCATCCAAATAAAACTTTACACCCACGCAGTCGATGAAAACACGCATCACTTCAATACAAATAGAAAAAGCAATGTTTGTGCATGAACTCTAAACTTTATGCATGTTGTCCGGTGCAAAGAAAATAAATGGTCAGTCCAGGGTCGAACCTTTAGGCATGTTCAGGCCCAGTGAAATGAAAAGTAAAAAAATGCCGAGAAAAACTGTTCATATCAATGCTAAATGTTCCAATCTTGTATTTCTGTTTGATTTTTTTATTATTGTATCACTTTGTATTGTTGAATTAAGCATTTTAATTTGTATTTGATAATTGTTTAAAACCCAGATACATTTAATTATTCACTAGGCTACTATTTGACACTTGTAATGGGTCTTTTTTATTTTATTTTGGCAAATACAATTTTAGGAATACATTGTTTTATATGTTGAAATAACATCATTAGTCAATGATTTGATGTATTTTTAATTAAATAAATAAACTTTGATTGGCACATAACACAGTTACCCTGATGAGAAATAAATAAATGATGCCCCCTGCTGCCTTAGCAAAGGGTTTCATCAATCTAGTTTACAACAAATAAGTTTAGAGTTTGTCACTGAAAACCTGAAGCTGCAATAAGGCAAAAGAATAATACAACATTTTGGGTTAAGAGTTCTGTTATTCACACAACATGAGAGCCAACAGTGACAGAATAACTTCACATTGTGCATCTGGTTGAACTGTTTCTGTCAAAGAACCACCTTTACCCTGGCTTTACCGTCTTTGAGGGATTCAAAGCAACATGGATGGTGTATAGGCTGACAGGTGGTACCTACGTATATCTCATCTAAGTGGATATTCTTGTAAACTCTATTTATTTGCTCATTTTGAACTTAAATACCAAACACCCTCTCACAGTGCACTGTACAATGACCTTTTCATTGTTTTTGCTAAATGGCAAAAGATCAAGAAAAGAGAAGAAGTCATACAGCAATATACTACAGCCATGTTTTCTACATTGAACCAAACAGTGCCTTTAGCCAAAAGATGTCACTTATGAAATCACACATTCAGAACATTCAACATCTAAGCTGCATTATTTGTCTAAAAAATAGCCTAAAGTCTTTGTTTTAATAACAAGCAAAATAGTGCTGCGAAAAAAAAGGCTGAAAACACGCTGACAACACCAAGACTGACACTCTTTGTAATGAAAAACTGTGTTTATGGAAACCTGTTGATGGAATATCTTAGCAGTAAAGGGTAAAACAAAATGATATATTTTAACGCTGCAGAGTTCATCATTGCTTCTTTCTAAGATTGATGGGATGCCAATCTCATCAGTGCTAATCAAGGTAATTGCGAAGACTGTAAATGAAATCCCTTTAAAAGTTTGTTGTATGACACCAATCATCAACTGAATCAACCCTCTGAGCTAGAAGTAAAGACAGAAAGCCAGAGGACCCCCGCTTTGTTTCTGTTCTGTATTTTGTGAAAAAGACCACTGACGACTTTTTGAAACATAGACAGCTTCAGCCAGGCAAAGAGAGGATGAGCAGATTGTTCTTTTCTATTGTTGGATCATTATGACAGCCGTGGTCCCAGGCTGTTCATGCCAAGTCTGACTGACAGGCTGAGTGCTGGGGAGCTGACAGGCTTAACACGTCCATTGGCAGATACAGATGTCACATGCACCACAGGTCCATCTTGCAGCTGCAGATGGAGAGCAGGGTGGTCATCAACATAGGGCAAGAAGAGAGATATGGAGGAAACCACATGAAGATGTAATTTAAAAGGCTAAAGCATCATCTTTTTTTAACTTCTCAGTTGAATCCTAATTACATCAAAATATTCAAAGGTCTCTCACTCAAAAGTGATGAATGAGATGAAATGAGTATTTAAAGTTTTATCAGGGCAAACTTCCCCCACTGCTACAAAAGCATGTTTAATATGTTGCAGCCAACCATACCAAAAACTGAATGTTAAAATGCATGCCCTTCTCCTTGTACGCTTGCCAGTACTGGAGATGCGTGGTTAAATCCAGGAATGGGCCACCAATTATCCAGCATGTAATGAAGAAGTTGTAAAAGCTGCCTTGGAGTGGCTGACTCGTGTGACCTAATTAGATGTGACAAAGTTCAGCATCTCGTGAGGATTGGATTAAAAACACATTGTGAACTGCAGACCACTCAGACAAAATCGATTATGACACTAATCCTTGATGAATAATGAATATGGTCATTTACCAAGCAGGCTGCAGGAGGAAGTCCATTGTGTGATGAAAAAAATGATGCTTGGAGAGAAAAGCGGAAACGGACCATTTACTCATACATGGTGGTAATGATAGAGACTTTATCTGTGTGGATAATGTGCTATGCTCTGAGGCTACATCCTTAAACCTTTCCAACCTCTGGGTGCAGAGGAGAGCAGGGAAAACCCATTTAACTAACGCCATTGAATCTCTGTGAAATACTTGATGCAAAATACTCAGTGACACAGGTAAGTTGCCTTTTCCTCAGGAGGATATAAATTCACTTCCCTGAAGCTGCCGTTGTTAAATAATTTAACACATAAAAGACTACTTGAGCGATGTGTTGACTGAAAATCAATTGGATGTCCACTGCCTCATATGTCTCTTTCCCAGCACTGGCACCTGCACTCCTTTAAACCAAGTTTTCCCTGTAGGGACTCTATTCAGAAAGTACTTGATGTGTCCATGACATAGCACCATTTCAAACACACAGGATCAATGAAGTGGTGCCTTTTACTTTTACTTTTCATTAAGATTCCTTTATTGTCTCTGAAAAAACAAATAAACAAACAAAAATAAATAAAACTGCTTTAGGTCTGATCATAATTATGATATACATATTACAAAGTCTTTAAGTATTTCAAGAAGCAAACTTAAGTTGTGCTGCTGGATCACATGATTTCACACTCTCACTACACATATCCCATCAAGTATAACCAATCTGGGTAGTCTATTAAAACTGCAAACTTCCTGCCTCATTCAAATTATACTGTCACTGCTGCTGTAATGCAACTGTGCTGCTTCTATAGCCTGTTGCACACACTGCTGTCACTGTTTCTTTTCAACTCCCCACCACACCAGCATCCACCTGTGTGCTCTGAGGTCAATGCCACTCTCCAGTCCTGGCATGCTACATGTCCAGGGATATGCAATGTGATCATGATGTGACGAGTTTTGTGACTAGATGGATTTCAATCTCAGATTTCATTTTACTTTTTTCAGACATTAATTGTCTGAGTGATTTTTTTCTTTTATGGGTAAGCACAAATACAGATTTTTAAAGCAACAGGACAACATGCAAAGTGTTACTGAAAGTGGATGAGATGAAGTGCTGAAAGAAACATGATTCAGTGCCACAATACATTTTTAAAGTAATTTGGAATTTTGCACTGAAAGAACCTTAAACTGGGTCAAAAAATGCAAAAGGAAAAAATATTGCCTAACAAAGTGTCAGTTTAGTCTGCACTGTGAAATGTGATAATATAATTGGCATATTTGCAAAGCAAAATTGTGGCAACAGTAGAGGTCCACAAAAATCTTCATTGACACTTAAAGGTGGAGAATGGAACACAAACACCGTAGTGACATCCGGTGCCCGGCTGCCTCAGCCACAACAACAGACCAAAGCATCCATCCATCGGGGTGCCAGGTTTGTGACCCCACTTGTGCGCTTTGATACCATGAATATTCCCCACCCCCGATCCTGTCTGGTTGCTCCTCCCCAAGAAGGAAAGCAAAATTCTCACACGACCCTGCTAGTTGCATGTCAAGAAACCCCTTTATGGCAAGCCAAAAAGGTGAAATATCAGCACATATCCCCGGGGCTTCCAGTTCCTTGAACCATCACCTCGCCACCCTCCACAGTACCAGCCTCACTATTACGGACTATTCACCATATTAGGCAACCTGCAATGATGCCCATTGCTCTGCCTGCTATTGGCTGGTAGATGCCAACGTTGTGCCCATCAAAATAAAATGTTTTATTGTATTCTACTTTAAATATTATTTTTAAAGGAAATGCAGTTCTTCTGCACCACTCTAAACACCCCGTGAAGGTATTATGTTGTCAAAATATTGCTGTTTATGAAAATGTTCCATAGGGATTTGCCTATAATTTTCATAGTGTTAGGGATCTTGTTGGTAAATGTGTATATAGGTATAGATACAATGCATGTTGGTTTTGAAATATAAATTACACAAGACTTTGACAATGTGTTAGATTGGCTGAAAATCTTGCCGCCCTACTTACTGTGCTGAAAAATGTTCCCAGCTGAGAACACTTTGCCATTCAGTTGAGAAGATTTATGGATGCAGAAGTATTTGTTAGATCACACAAGTTGTAGCACAAGAGCTTATTTATAATTGATGAAATTCAAGAGGGTGGAAATAGACTATTATCTTTAAGGAACAGACAGGAATCTAAAAATTATATAAAAGTTTAATAATTTGCCTCAGTCACAATCTACTGAGAAGTAACTTATTTATTGTTTTCTCAACGTAAAGTGTTATTTAGTCTCAAAAAGATGAAAGAAAAAATTCCCAGCCAAATCTATGATGTGAACTATATGAATGTCAGGCTTTATGTTTTCATGGTGACAATATCACCCTATACAATCATTTATGCAGCACCCAATATGTTAATGCACTTTGCACTAATTAAATGTGTTTGCGTTCAAAAACAGTGCTAAACAGCCTCATATTTATGTGTTTAGATGATTGTGTGGGTGTTTGTGAAACCCGGCCAAACTTGACTTAAGTTAGTTAATTTTGATTCGGTTCTGCAGTTTGGACAGAGACATTTCATGGAGTATAATTCCACTTTGCAAATACACCAAAAGGCAGTGATGCATATTTCCAGAGCTTTAGAAGTTCCACAATGTCAAAGCGCTGATACAAGCATTTCTATCTCAACAACGGTTGTAGTAATTTAAATGATTTGACAGGTACATTCACTTCTTTGACAAAGGCAAACTATTACAACGAGTCTGTGATTCACATGTGGGCTGATTTGAGGAAGCTTTGCCAGGTACACAAACACACAATGCTATTCATACAAGTTAATTCTTCTGAATTTGCAACTAGGGCAATACAAATTTGGCTCATATGAAGGGATACAGACAGATGGTCATACATGCAGTTTCCAGATTTAGCGAAGTGCTGGGTGAAACTTCCACGAGGGCCTATTGACCTTCCAAATCTATTCCATTTCTTGTGATTTGAATAAAGTAAGGGGGGTATACTATATTTTCTTGTTAGTGTGATCAAAATATGCACCTCAATGAATACGCTACTTATCATGGTAGAGGAATGTGTGTATCTCCAAATCCCTCCAAAAATACATTATTTGGGGAAATTCTTCCCAAGTTGGGTGCCCCATGGCAAATGGTTTTAGGATGGTCCTACACATGATTCTGTGTATTCTGACTCAAGGACAATGCATGGACTAATAACCTCCACAATGACTATGAATCTATGACTGTGAAACCAAGAGACCACACAGTGACCAGACTAGCTTTACATGGCTTCACCCTTGAACCAGGTTTGGAGTAGTGGATGATGGCTTAAGTTGCTCATCATGGCTGCACATCCATTATTTAAGTATGTGTTAACAGCCACTGCTAACAATAATTTATTAGTTTTCACTACAACTTAATATAGAACAAAGTTTTTTAATTATATGTATTTATTTTACCTCTAAAAAATATCAATAAAAATGTAGCACGTTAAACAATCTATGGATGTTTCAGTTATTGTATGTGGAGTAATGGAATGAGGCATGTGGTTAAATTATGCATCCTTAAGTGGTGAGTTCATTAGCCCCCTGGGGATTTCTCTAAATAGACCACAGGCTTCATCTAAGCCTTCATTTAGAGATTATATGGAGAAAAAAGCTTTGGGTATCATGCTAATGGTTTACAACCTGATGAAAGTGACCTGGTAATAGCACAATAGTCACATAATGAATCAAACTGGATGCCTCCAACTCAGATTGCACTGTCCATCTCTAACTGCAGGCTTAGCATTCATCTGTAAGTGATTCAGAACAGCCCTTTATGAGTCATAATTCTCTAAAAGACTGCATGTAAGAAAGATAGAAAGATAGCTGAAGAGGATAAAAGTGTTTGATCACGTATATTCCCTTGATAAGGCAACCTAATTCAATAATGGCTCCTTTAGGAGGTCATACAAAAAAAACTTCAGGCAAGTTGCAGACAGCACAGACAAATGGATAGTTGTTTCCCTTATTCATCATTACACTTACGACCACAGTCATAGTGAGACAGATATGTCATTCCATAACTGGTAAGAAATTTAATCTCTAGACACACAGCATGACCTACCTTTAGGGGCCTGCTGACATGAGCAATATGCATGATGTAATAAGCAGCAAGAATCCTCAAGCCTACCAAAAACACTCATCCCCATGTATTCTATCGTACAAGAGCAATCCCACTGTTTCCTTTAGCTGCTGTCAGGCCCAACTATGAGTTACTTCCTAACTGATGCAATTTGCATTCATTGGAGGATTAGAACCCCTATTACTTGTAAACAATCCCTGAGTCCCACTACTCAGCAGGTGGATGCTTGTTAACCCTAGATCTTAACCCTTCATTTATTAGCTCTGACTAAAGCATATTGTTTTTGATGTGAGACCGTGGTGAGAATGTTTTTAATTGATGACTATTTATACAACTACAAAAAGGGGGGCTGTGAACAAAGTGTAATGGTTAAAAACGTCAGCAGACATCATGTTGTACAGAAGGCAGTGATAAGCTAATACATTTTTTTCTCCAAGGCACATCATAAATGCTGCAATAATTTTATGACATGTAAAATCTTACAAAAACATGAGGAATTATTATTGTATTAATCCTGTTTCTTAGCTACTCTATCACTATGACAGACTAAACAAATGCAATCTTGAGTAGACTTTCATACTAAAAAGTAGAGAAAATATAAATGTCTATTCTGTTCTGATGTATTGCCTGACCCTTTGCCCATGCATGTAAAACTCATTGACTTAGAAAGATGCCACACTCAAATCTTCCCATCAATGCATATTGACCCACTCTCTGGAATTTTTTCACACATTAAGAGATACACAACAAGCCATTGACTTCTGGAAGCCAGAAGTTGACACTCAGAAAGACACTCTTTTGAAGACAGTAATGTACACATTTTGGACAGAGAAGACAGTTTGAAAGAGGTGTTAAAGATGCTATAAATTCAGGAAAAACCTGCATTAATCAGGTGGCCTCAAGTTCCATCTAGTACTTACAATGCTTCATTGACTCTTGCCTCTAAATAGTTTCAAAACGATCAAGGCTGTGAAACAGCTGGTTAGAACATCTTGCATAAAATAGTCACAGGTAACACTGATCTAACAACTCTGAGTGGGATCGGGCATATCAGTGGCCCACGTGACTTTAATGGTCCTGTATCGTGCTATTTTACAGCTTTCAATGTCTGGGATTGGTACAGTATATGATAACATATTACGTTTGGTATTGAATAATATTAATTTGTCCTGAAATATAACTTATATTCTCGAGTTATTCTCCGACCAGGAAGTAAAACACTCGATTTACCTAAAATCCCACCTCTCCTACTGGCCCCCTCCTCGTGAGTTCTGCCCCTCGAGCTGCCTGAATAAAATGGTGAATAAATTCATGTAACTCTTGCAGCCAAATGCACAGTTTCACCCAGATATTTTTTTAGAAATTAAAATACTACAAAACGGTGGTGCTTAGTGTCTTGCTTCAGACTCTCGCAGCTCGGCGTGTGTGTGTGTGTTGTTGTGGCAAAGATTTTGGTTAAAAATAAGTCAGGCGAGTGAATCTTTATAAAGAAGAATTTGTTCCAAAAAATCATGCATGAAGTGAGACCGTTTCAAACAAATGTAAAGGCAGATGCAAAAAGACTCTGGAGGTCACTGCAGCTTGGCTGTTTTTATAGGTACGCTGATACTGTGAGCTATCAGAATATGATATGTCTGAGACTGCAGCTGGAAGCTTAAACAAGAACTCTTTGTCACTGTGACTTGTCTGTATAAATGTTACTAAAATTTGGCCTTCACAGTGTTTAATGTGCGGGGTTAGCACGTACGCGCCGGGCAGGTCCTGGTGTAACATTGTTACATCACTATGTTACAATCAGTCATTTTCCTGGAGAGAGTGGAGCAGCTGCTCAGAGTACAGGATGCAGGAGGATTACTGAGAAATGTGTGTATTCATTCAAAAACCACTCTGGGTTTTTTTTCAATAAGGAAATAGCATCGCAACGCAGTTAAAAGCTCAAAAAAGCTGATTTTGCATGATATAAGACCTTTAATGAGCTGATTCATACTTTGATCACAACATTTTATAAGCCTGGATCTCCCAAACCATGATCAGAACTGAAGGAAGATTTTGGATGGAAGGTGAAATGTTTTCAAAAAGCAGAAAAGAAGAGCAGTTACATTTTAAAAATTAAATAAATAAATAAGAAACTGTTTGGAATTCTATGATTCCATGTGTCATACAGGATTTAGACATGAAGAATACTAACTTATACTTTTCAAAAAAGTTTCTGTATATCTACTTGGGTAGCCAACATGCATTTTTAGTTTGTATGCAGTTCTTTTTTGACTGCTGCATGTTCAAATATTGATTTTTCTAATCTGTTTCCATGTAATTAGATATTTCACGATAAGAACCCAACCATTATTGTGTGTGGGAGAGAAGTTGACTTTCTGCCCCACATCTCTAGTGAGCGGTCTCTGGCTCCAAAAAAAAACAACAAACTCATATTAACCCGATATGTTGAATCAAGTAGCTTTTATAAATTAATTTAGTAAATACTGTGACCATATTTGCTGAACTTGTTTAAACATTAATGTTTCTAGCTATGTTCTTCATAATTCTCAATGCTTCAAAATGTTCCAACATTTAATGTAATATTACTATTACAGTGACAGCATAAAAAAACTACGCTATACAAAAAAATAATGTTTTAAAATGTGTAATGTTCATAAATTTTGTGAGATGGATTTTACACTACCAACAGGCATGCAAAATGTTAATATTATTCACAAATGAAAGCTAAAATAAACATAGCATCACTCAACCAAATGGTAAGAATTAGTTTTTCAGAATTTGATGCTGTGCAACTGAATTTCACAAACAGTCTGCTTTAATGCAACCTATTTAAATCAGAAATATTTTGGTAAATCCCAGTGTCTCTCCAATCCTAACCTTGTCTTCACCTTTTAGTTTTTCCTCTGGGGACACGATGAAATCATTTATGTATATCATTATTTAAAGATACTGAAGCTCATGTAGAGAATGCACTTAATAAAGCCCAGACTGCAAGGATAGAAAATGAGTGTATGAGTAGTCTCATTTTAGAGGATTATATCTGATCACCCCAGTGAAGATGTCTGAGCAAGTTACACATTTACGAAGATCCCTGTGTCATAAATTATGCAGAAGAATAATGTCATTTTAAATAATCAGAATCAGGCGCCCCACTGTTGGAAATTACAAAAAGGTCCAAACATTTGTCTCCTTCCTTGTTTGACCTCCTGAACCTCACCAATTTCATGGTTTTATAATCATGGTCATTAGAGCTCTCAGTGTTGTCACCCCCAAGCTGGAAGAGCAGCTCCATTTGATCCAGGGAAAAATCTCTGAGATCTCTGTCCAAAAGAAATCATTCTTTGGAAAAGCTAGGATACTACTTCGAACAATGAATAATCTCCCTGGTCTCTGGTAGATACACAACCACTTTCTGTCTGTCTGTCTTGACTTGACTGAGAGATTGACAACTTGGCACAAGTATATATTTTTCAACCTGAATCTCAATTGCCCTAGCTTATACACATTCACACACAGAGACAAGCATACTTATATACACATCTACACAGATAGATATACAGTACGGTTGCATTATTTTAACCATAAATCAAGAGGAGGAGCTGTTTAATCCAACTAAGGGACATTGCTGTTGCTAGACATGTCACAAATCTTTAGTAGCTAGCCATGTTGCATGTGAGAATTTTTCCTCCGAACCTGGGGCTGGAGCTTCAAAAAAATGGATAACAATAGTTGAAACAATCTAAAAAAAAAAAAAAATAAATAAAAAACAAGACAGAGCTGTCACCCGAGTTTGTGATTGTGAAAAAAAAGGGCATTTCATTCCACCAACTTTATGTTCATGACCCGTGGTATTTTGGATGTTGCCCTAGAAGGGGTGCCATTTATGGGCTTAGGGTTAAGTGGGGCAATTTTTTAGATGACTTCAATGTCCATGTGGCTGAAAAACTGAGTTACCTGGGAGAGTGTGATTGGGAAGAACTGCCTTCCTGATGTGAGTTAGATGGGTGTTTTGTTATTGGACTTCTGGGCCTTAGGTCTTTGGTTGATTTTGAAATTTTGTCTGGGAAATATTCAACTCAACTCTAAGTGAGAGATTTTGGATGTCTAAGAAAAGGCAGCAGACACTGTGGGTCAAGTTCAGGACCTCCATTGCAGATGCAACTTTAAGTAGTTGTGGCCAGAAGGTCCTTGGTGCTAGTCATTACTGAATTGTGTCGAAGGTTTAATCTGTCCATGTATCCATCTTCTTTCGCCTATCCATTTTTGAGAGGCATCCAGGATGCATCCTAACCAGATGCCAGAACCACTTCAGCTGACTCCTTTTAATGCAGAGGAGCAGCAGCTCTACTGCAAGCTTCTACTGGATGACGGAGATCCTTACCTTATCTCTACCAAGATCAAGATCTCATGAACATAGGTAAAGGTCAGAAAATAAACAGACCAGTATATCAAGAGCTTTGACTTTTTGCTCAGCTCCTTCTAGACCGACCCTCATTACTGAGGATGAAGCAACAATCTATTGGTCCATCTCCCACTCCATCCTGCTATCTGTCTCAAAAGTTTCTCCAACTATTTTTGAATTGGACCAGTTAGTTTCAGTACTCAGTCCTAACATTTTTAGATGTGTTGCTGCCTTCAAATTCAAATAATGTAATATTATTGTCTTTGAAATTATAAAATATATCAGTTCCATTTTAATTCATCAACATTTGATAAGAGAGATGAGAAGTTCAGAGGAAAAACCAAGCAATACAAAAAAAAAAATACATTGACTGGTACATCTACTTCAGCCAGCACATGAAAGGCATAACAGTAGTCTGGGTTTTTCTAGGTTGAAAGTAGATTGTTAATGATGGGACTGCATGGTGAGATTGTCTTTATTTGGGCCAGCAGGGGTACTGTGGCCACCCTTTCGATTTTCTGGACCCCATGTCAGAGCACTACTTATCTGTTCTTCCAGAATAATGGCAGGTTTCAGTCTAGCTTCATCCTCTCTATTCCCTCACACTCTTCCACGGCATCCCTTGTGAAGATGAGGGAAGAGTAATACCTGTGCTATTTTGCAATGCTCAGGAGCATCTTATCACAAACAAGCAAAATCCCTGGCCTGGGAAGGCAGCAGCCTGGCCGGTCTTGTTGGGAAGGCGCTAAGGCTTTAGTAACCAGTGACAGGAAGGCAGCCTTATCTCATTGTGAGCAGCCACGGTGCCCCTACCTATCATTCTAACTCCACACAGCTTCTCAGATTAACACCACCCATCTCCTCACTGCAGCCCCCTGCAGATGCCTCTTATCCACCTCCCTATCTCCTAAGTGCCCTTGAACAGACATCATTACAATGATTATTGTTGTTTATCAAGCTGATGAATAGGGGAGTTGCATTGTTCTGTTTTTGAGCTTGTTTGTGGCTTTGTTACGAAGGCAAAAAGGAGATCTATCAAGTGTATGCTAACAGGCCTTCTGGGGAGAATACTTCCACTCAACACTGAGCATAAAGTAGAAAAATATACAGCTCTTCTTATTTGGAAAAGCTTACTATTTTACCTTGATCCTTGCTAAGCGAGTTACTGAAATCCTGTTGTCTCTTGTGTTTTGGTTTATCTTGTACTTTTCTGTGGATTACTAAAGCATTGTGCATAAACATATGCAAAAACACACATGCCTTTGAATATACAAAAGAAAATACTATTTAGAGTTATGTGCAGTGTTACTTATTTGGTCTATAAAAATACATTTGCACTGTTTTTCCCAACAGTCTTATGAATAAATTAAAATAGCCAAGAATTGATATTACATGCTTACAACTTCCACAACATGGAATGCAAAGCAAAAAAAAAAATCAAATTAAACATTTTCTAAATCTGATTTGGATTTTCATTATTCTATTAGCCTCCACAGAAAACTAACCTAAGGGCAGTCCATCATCACAGTGTGTACTATATTTCCCAGCCTGTAAAAATCATTTGAGAAACATTCCTTTGTACAAAGTTCTAAAACATGTTATTGTGTTTTTACTGTAGAGGACAAAAATGTAATGCCAAAGGTTAAGAATTTATATTTTCAACAATGTCCCTTTCTACTCTCTTAACAGCAAATTTTCTAATCTACAACATTAAGCTGCTTTTGGTTTACATTTTCTGGCTGGTAAAAGACATTTTAGCTCTAAGAGGAGAATCTGTTGATTTTGGAAGACAAACATGCCTCTTAATTAAATTCAAAGTGGCTTATGCAAAAGCATTATTCAAATCATGCTGTCTTAAAAAAAATTATGTTGGAATGCTTGTGAAATGTGAAGTTAAATACACTGGAAGGGGAGGGAAATCATTTAATTAAATCCCTGTAGTCGTCATTAACTTGCAAGCTTCTGAAGCCCTGGTCACAGATTACACATGATGTTCTAAAAGGCTGACAAGCACTTTTAAATAAAAGTTATTAACTTTTTAAGCACCCAATTATGTCTGCCATTTGGCAAGCACACAACTTATAATCTTCTAAGGCAACTTTGTCTGAGCATCATTGTCCCTCAGAAGTGTGGCCATATAAACCCAGTTGAGGCTGACATACCCTTGTCATGATGGTAATACTCTGACTTTTATCTGAAACTTAAAACATGAGTATTTATAAAGGAAGTTACACAATATCTAAGTTTTGTTTTGCACTGAAAGGTAAAGGGTGATCATACAGCTCTCTTTCTAAAGGATGATACATGGAGCTAGATAAAAATTGAGTTGTTTATTGTCACAGACTAACTGAACTTTGGCATCATAAAAAAGGAAAAGCTGTTTTACCTCATGAAATAAAATACTTTGTTTTTTCTCATGGACCCGTGCAAATCTAAGTATGTTGCTTAAATGTTCTTTATTCTATCTCTCTTGTATTTACTCACTCTTTTATTTAAGCGTTTGATAAAATTTTGGTAAGAATTTGATAAGATTTTGGTCCTTCCATGCATATAGTGAGCACTGTCAATCTAGTTGTACAAACCTGCTTTAAGAGAAAAATAAAGTTATTATTAGAAACACAGATTATTGCCCATTTTCTGTTGGCAGCATTCACAAACACAAAACAAACAAATACATAAATAAATAAACATATTGTAAAACATGTGGCAAAATGTTGCACTTGTAACACTAATGTAATGCAACTTCATTCAGAAGTTTATTTCTGTATCGTTTAGAAGAAATGCTGCACATTGTGTTCTCACCTGAGACATTGTCTTTCAGAAGTCAGTTTTGGTTTTTGTCAGTTCACAAAAATTTTGCAACCCAGGTATGAAAGAGGAAGCTCATGGTGTGAAATTGTCATTGCAGAGACTGCGGGGGATATGATGGACTTGGGTCACTTGTCAACCAAATGACAGGATAGTCCAATCCTTGACTGCCTCTCAGGGTGCATATCTCAGTGGCAAAAACTCCCCTGCCAGGCTATATAGTGGTACAAGCATCCTGAGCTTTCAGAGGCAGTTGTTCAACAGTTTACTGTGACACTAAATCTCTATCCCCACCCCACACAAAAACAAAAAAAACTTTTAAATGCTTGAATGAAAGTTGATATTTAGAATTCAAAAGCAACTTGACTGAATATTTTGGTACAGAAATACACATCACAACATCATTAATATTTACTGAATATGACTGATAATATGTAAATATTATTAATCAATGAGGTACAACATACATTTATATTTAAAATACTGATATTTTACTTTTTATTTTTACAGCTGAGAAGTTGAGGGAAAATTATATCAAATTATATCAAAAAAGAAAAAAAAAAGTCCTGGTTTGTCAGAATGAAGGTATAATGTGGGACCATAATTTGTATAACTACACATAGTCAAATGTGTCTGACCTTATTGTGTCTTCAGGGGGGCAAAACCTCCATGCAATTCTACCTTTTTCCATTCCATAGCTCACATTTTAGCACGGGTTAAAAATAACATGGGGCACACTTGGTAAAAAAGATCCTGGTCCCTAAACAACATGTAAATCCCCAGTACGCAGCTGCAGCAACCAGGCATGCTGATAAGTCATAGACTTAAAGCTGACGTGAAAGTGAATAGCTCTCACCAAAGCCTCTGGTTTGTCAAAACTATACTTGCTTTTAATCTGCTTAGTGAGGCAGATTCGGGCCCTTTAAAGACCAATGGAAAAATGGAAATAACATATAAATGAAAAGTAATTCTGACTTCTTCAGTCCACTTGTCCCTCAGTGACTATATCCAATTTTCAGCATAATATTATCTGGCCTGCTGAAGTGGTCAGCAGACTGAAAGGGCCAATATCTGCCAGACCAGCTGCCCTGTCAGGATGCAGAGAAAGTTGGATTCATTTTTGCTCTTTTACCATATGTAAATGGACAAAATGAAGCTCTTTAACTAAAGTCCAATCATTGGAATGTTTTAAAGGTAAATAGAAAAACAAAGGTAGGGCCACTATCCAACAGAAATAATAATGCATCATAAACAGAGTGAAACAGATGACATTGTGTTTATTTTCACTTTCCTGTCAACAGTCACACAATAACTTTTTCCCATTTTGAAATGTAATGTACACTTTGTGACTGTGCGGCAATAATTTCAGTAGATGTATATGTCATCCATCACAAAGCATTGTCAAGTGATGAACCAATCTCCCGTCAAGTACTTGAAAGTGTAATATTAAACAAATTAAATAGGAGAAGAGTACTCACCATTGAAAGCTGTAATATGTAGAACCTGCCATATGATACACACTCAGAAAGGCCTCTGAGGTATCTACTGTTGAGAAATGGTGTTATGTCTGAGGTTAAGATGGAAATTAACTGCTGCCCATTCTTCCAGAGAGACAGAAAACTGAACCATCCAGAATTCATTGAGTATTCAAGACAACAAACTTTTTACATTAACTGTTTAAGAGTGTTGTTGACTCTTGTAATTAAAATCTGTAGAAGTGTGAAAGGAAAGGATTTGCTACCCATAGCAGCAAACTCACATATGGCTAATTGTGTCCTTCACTACACCTGCCATCAGCTCTCTATAAATAAACCTAATCTATCAAAATCTAAAATAAGTATAAGGTCATTCACATCGCTCATCACTTAGGGTCACATTTTACCACCACATGATAGTCGTTCATGAGATTTTGGAACATTTGTTGTTGTTCCTCCCATTGGAGTTTTGAAACTCCTCCAACTGTCAAGGCAGCAGAACTGGAGGTTTAACTATTGATGCAAAAAATAAACCATGACCTCTGTCAAAATGAAAGGTCAGAATCCCAAATGTTCCTTCCCAAAAGGCGCCCTGTCAGTGGATATCGCAAACAGCATTAACCCAGCTTGGTGGCACTCCTGTGGAAATCCCACCAGCAATTTTCGCCATCTAAATGAACTGTCATTCTCTTGTCATAGTTAACTCTAACTGATTCTGAGCCACTAATCTCCTAAGCAGATATTCTAAAAGGACACAAAGATAGAAAATAAGAGTGGGCCAAGAAATCTCGAGGAATAATTCATAAGAAGTCCCCATTTAAGTCATTTGACAGTCATTGTGGTTCATGTTTGAAGGTTTCGAGCTTATGGCATAAATATTATTCATGATTTTGCACCGTGTTTAATGGACATTTTGACATAATCTGCCTTAACGATGGATTTTAAATATAAAACACACAAGTTGTGGACAGTGATGGCCATTTTCCTTTAGTATTCAACTGTCGTTCATCTTTAATGCACGGTCTACTCCACTCTGTTGCTTGTAACTAACTTTCTTAACAGTTTAAAATGTCCAATTACACAGTTGGATGACCATTATGACTACATAAGTAAGCAAAATGACTTAGCTATTGAAATTGCTTTTCCAGTTTGAAATAATCTTAAATCCAAATAGCATTATGTAAATGATGACGAATATAAAGACAAAAAAAGCAATGCTGATTGGCTTGTAGTTTTACCACATACAGTATGAGCTTAAAGTTTTCCATAACTAAAAACAGAGTAAATGACATGTAAAACATATGAAAGCTTTTCAGAGGAAGTATTCTGCAGCTTGAAACCAAAACTTTTAGTCTTATTCCTTTTTGTTATTTTGGCTGTCACAATCATTCAAGCACTCTGTCAAGCTTGTTTTCATCGCCACGTCTTGCTCAGGGCTCTATTCATCACAGTCCACATCTGTGCCATGTGTGATTGATGCATGTGTTTAGTGGCAGCCAACTGCAAAATACTTACATCAAAAGTGAGGGTGTTCTTCAGAGATCACCTTTGCTTTTACTGTCGATGTTTTGCTTGCACAAGCAGTACTCTTTTTTTTTCATTTTTTTACAGTATCATTGCATCAGTCATATCAGAATGATCTTTTTCTTGGTGATGGTTCTGTAAACACCATCCCTTCAACAAGTACTTCACACCCAACACCAACAATATTATTTTTTGTATAAACAGATTTTTGTGTCACTCATCAGCCAACAGTGTGACAGTCTTTGGTCATCCAAATATGAGTTTATAAAGCATGATCTTTTTTATCTGAAGAGAAACTAATGCATTGTAGAAAGGGCAAATTCTAAAAAAAGATATTATTCACTGTAGTCTAGTAGTATCCATGTCTAAGTTGTTGTCATGTTCATTGACTCATAATGGTTTCAAATCTCTCATAGATGAAGTTTTAGGTCTCCAAACATTTTTCAAGCAATACCAAGTTTAAAATCAAAGTAACTTTGATAAGAAATATATAAGAACTTGTTTTGGGTGCAGTAAGTGACAATTTCGAAACTCCAAAGCACACAATGATCTTAAAACATATAGAGTATATTGATGATCAATGAAACAAAAATTGCACAGCTGGGTGCAGCAATTTCATTGCTCACTTTTCCAATCTGTAGTTTGTTCAAAACTCTTCACAGATGTTCTTTGTAAACAATATACATTTTAGTCAAAGTTGCAACAGCAAACCAAAATGGTTTCACTTATAGATGCATTTCTCTTGTTTTGATTGTCTTGCTTTTGTTTGTATCAGCATTCTGGGACTTGCTGACAATGCCGCTCACTTGCTATTGATACATGCTGACAACAGGAGATCGCTTTTAATTGTAACTTGTGATTTTATCTCATCAACCATTTTTTGTGCAGCTTTCTCATAGGACAGAGACAATCTGGATACATTTTTTTAACCAAATTTTCTGTCTTATTGCAGTTTGTTTTGAGCTCACAATTTCTCTAACCTGTTCTTCATACACTTACTTTGGAAAAAGTTACCTCTATTAGTAATTTATGTAATTGTTCCTCAATTAAAGGTACCATCACATACACATGATAAGCCTCCTCTCCCTAACATTTAAAGAAACTAATTAAATCCCAAATAAGTGTAAGTCCTCAGCATTCATTGTCATATTCTCAGTCTGATGGATTGAAGAGCATCTGGAAAGTTGCCAACTGAGACCAGACATGACATGCAGTGTTCTGTGTTTGCAATTTGTCCCTGTTATGTAAAATGTAATACCAAACAAACTTTGTTCATAGCATGATAGACTTGGTCTCCTTGACCTTCTCCAGCAGAGGTCTCTGACTAAAACAAATGATGAGCATCTGCTTTGGAGTCCACTGAGGTGGCAGAGAGACACAAACTCATCAGGAATCCTGGGTCACTGGTACATTTTAACCCAGAGTACAATACCCTCTACACCCCTCACCACATGCTTTCATCCAGTTTAAAAAATGCAGAAAAGATTTTGACCTTGCTTTAATGATTTTCTGTAGTTGTTTAATCGAGCAAAATGACTTTTTAGTTTTTCTTTTAACTTTATAAATATTCTAAAGTTTTGAACTTTGGAGCACAGTAGGTTGACCTACATAAACAATTCCGTTCTTTTTTCCTAACTGTCTTGGGTACATGTTTATTTGCTGAGTTTATTTTCATGTGTAGAGACTTTAAAAGAAACCCATAAAAATAGAAGTGCAAATATTGGATCTGTGAAGATCTTTTCATTTACTTGAAAACACATGTATACATGACATTTTACATAATTTACTCCATTCTCAAGCCACCAGACAAGACACAGTTAAAAGTCAGTCAGTCAGTTTTTATCTACAGTATATCTGCTTGTTCCAGTTCAGGGTTGCGGGGAGCTGGTACAGTACCTATCTCCAGCTGTCACTGGGCGAGAGGTGGGGGAACATCTGTACAGGTAACAATTAAGTGTTGAGGACATTTATTTCTTAAAAAATCTGAAAGATTTTCATTATATGTTTAAGTTTTTATATCTAGTGGAACCAATTTACTTGAACTTCTGACATTTCAATGCTTCACATTTAACCAATGGACATAGTTTTTCTTGTTTAACTGTAATTCAGTGTTGCATATCTCATTCAGTCAAAGGTTAAATAAATAAATACATACATACACACACACCCATACATAAATACATACACAACTTAAACACTTTAGCACTGCCATCACTCTGAAATGACTGGTTAATATATTTTTTCTGAGACAGATACTTGAAACACACCAAAAAAATCATCAAATACAATTTGTAATTTATTTGCTTACATTGTTAATCACATGATTAACAACCATCATTAACAAACCAAAACTTAAATATAGAAAAAAAGGTTTTGCAGGGCTGCAGTAGCATAGTTGGTAGCACTGTTGCCTTGCAGTGAGAAGGTCCTGGGTTCAAATATGGGGTGGGGCCTTTCTTAATGGAGTTTGCATGTTCTCCCCATGCATGTGTGGATTTTCTCCAAGAACTCCAGTTTCCTCCCACAGTCCAAAAAACATACATGAGGTTAATTGGTAACTCTAAATTGTCCCTAGGTGTGTGTGTCTGTGTGAGTGATAGTTTGTCTATACTGTTTGTGATCCTGTGATAGACTGTGACCTGTACAGGTGTGACCCTGTCTCTCACCAAATGACAGCTGAAGATAGACAACAGCTCCCTGCACCCCCGAACATAAAAAGTGGGTTCAGAAAATGGATGGATGGATAAAGTATGCCTGATAACTTCCTTCACTATCAGTATGACAAGGAACTGGACATAACTGACTAAAAAAAAAAAAAATTAAATCCATGTTTGTTTTGTCATGATGTAATTACAGTAAAACCCCAAGACTTTTGTGCACTCTACCACTATTTGTAGATCAAATATAAAGTGTTGAAATAAAGAAGAAATAAAGATGAACTCTCTCCCCAATCTCTCCCTAATAATTGTTAGTTTTTAAAAGACTAAGTTTTAAGATTGTAGAGACCAAAATGTTCATCATATTGAATATGTCTCTTGACCCACTTTAGGAAATTGTTGGATGTCACTGTTTCCATTTAGGCTAAGTTGAGCACATTTCCTGAATGCAAGTTCCTTTTTAATGGTAGCACAAAGGATCAAGATTAAGCAGTAGTTGAGTGTAATTAAAGTTAAGTGGTCTGATCTTGCATGTTCGGATCTTTCATGATCTAGCTGGTTTAGTAGTGATTATAGTTATATTTTAATTAAGTCATTATTTCATTCTTAATTAATTAATTATTTCAGTATTGTTTAAGAATAATGACAGAAAAGAAAAAAATATAGTGTTTTTGACAATGATTCATACACTCACTGGTAAAAAAAATGATTTACCATATTAGGAAAGTGTTTTTTTTTTGTTTGCTTTTTTTACAATAAATACCTTGATGCATAAAAAGCTGAATGTCTTAATTATATACCAGTCAAATTTTTACTGTAAAAATTAAATAAGGCAAACTCATGTAAATTATAAATCATGACAACATATTCTTTAAAATTTTATAAGAATACCCATACACTATCAGTGGGTGGCGGTTAACAGAGTGACACACTAGAGTTCAATGAGATGGCTTATGTGCAAATAAACCAAACAATACCCAAACCTGTACAACCACAATTCCAACAAGTTGAGAGACTATGTAAAATGTCAAAACAGAATGCAATAATTAGCAAAGCCTATAAACAATATTTTACTCGGTACATATTAGATGTTGAAACTAACATATATGACTATTTAGCTAACTAAAAATCTGTTCCTTTTTTTAAATTTAAACACAGCAACACATCTCAACAAATTTTGAACATAGATTACAAAATACTCAAGAAGTAAATAGTGAGGATCAAAAACAACTGGAGGAGCATTAACAACCAGTTAGGTTTATTGATAATTGCTCAGTAACAAGTGGGTATAAAATGAGCAATTCAGAAAGTAAAAGACTCTCAGATGTAAAGATGGGCAGAGGTTCACCAACCTCAGACAAACTGTTAAAAAATTGTGGAATAATTTGAGAAAAAAAATCTACCTAATTTAAAATCATGAAGGTTTTTTAAGATCATCTTAAGTTACAGTGAATAATATCATCAAACGATTCAGAGAATACTTTTGATTCTTTGTGCACAAGGGACGGTATCAGAGGTCAAAACTGGAGGCTAATGACTTGCAGAACTTACAAAAACCTGCATCTCTGATGTCATGGAGTGCATATGTGCCTATGGGGGGTTGCTTACTCATCTTAAGCCCTATCAATTCTGAAAGATGAATAAAGAAACATCTGCTAACATCTAGACAACATCTCTTTCATGGAAGACCTTGCATATTTCAGCAAGCCATTGCTAAACATAATTAATGAAATGTTCAATGTCATGTACCTATATGTACTCATGCAAACATACACACATGCACACACATATGCAATGCACATACAAGACTTGAGATATCAATAAAACACTATAAATACAAATCAGTATCTACTTTCAAACATATAAACATGTATTCTCATGCAGACAGGGACAAAAATGTGATAAAAAATGAACAATTTGTTACCACACACACACACACACACACACAAACATACAATTAAATGTATTTTTGAAAACATTTGAGGTGGAGGCTTTCTCTGATGTCTAAGGGCAGAACGTTCCAATTTGGTGCACAAAACACAGAAAGCTGCTTCTAGGTAAGGTTACTGTCAACAAGATGTGTAGGCATCATTGGCAATTCATGCATAACTAGCAATTTGTAAAATCTTGTTTCTGTCAAATTTTTTACAAACATGTAGAGTATCTGTTCTCTTTAAGAATACAGATTATAAAGTTACAACTTTATGAATTCACAAATACAAACTCTAAATTTAGAGTTACATTTCCTCTTTATGAAAGCAACAAGCAACGTGAGGCTGTGAAAACGAATCCGTTCTTGTGAGAATACAGGTTGAAAACTTTGAAGGGGTCACAGGATTATTAATGGAGCAAACATATATCAATACCACTAGTTTTAAACCAATAGCCCTTAGACTGCCGACCAACAAACAGCAAATCAAAATCACTTGATGTTTAACAATTTGCATAAATTGTTTTAAAAAACAGTTTGTTTACTTCCTACAGCAACAGTATTAATAACAATCATTAATCTGCTGTAGGTTGGTCTGTTTCTGACCTTGAGAGGCCACCTACGACCAGGAGAGTAGTATCGGAACAAGACTCACCAGGTGCAGAGGATTTTAGCTTTGGGACTGAATCCCACCCAAATCCACTCAGCATCAGATTGGAACAGCACAGGCCCCCCAAAAATGTCCTCAGTTTTAGCAATGAGCCCATGTCCATGTTGGTTGGCGTTGTAAGCAGGAGAGTAGTGGCAGTATCCGAGACAGGAGCAAGTGACAGTCTGAAGGAGAGTGATAGGACCACCTGATTAACAAGGGAGGTCTGGAGGTGGGAAATGCACTTGAACTGCAGTCGTGAAGTTGTCCATGAGTTTATCCTTCTCTTTAATGTTTTTTTTTTTTTTTTTAGTTTTTGAACATATTCTCAAGTCTCTTCAATGAAAAATTGCAACTTTTGCAAACAGCATTATCTTCCAGGTTTATGATGCGTGACGCCATCTTGGCCTGACATTGATATGGCATTTTAAAAGAGTTTATGAACACAGACCTAAATATCCTTTGTGCGTGTGTCATGATTTTTTTTTTTAAGCTGCAAGAGAAGCGCACAAGTCTAAGTAATAAGGTAACATGTGAAAGGTGTTATCTCTATTAGACATGTTTGATTCAGTGGCAAGGAGAGATGAAAGATTTAGTAGTTAGTCAAATCCCGATGGCTATTTATGATATTGTAACATGTTTTGTTGACAGACAGCAGCCATAAACACCCCAAAGGCAAATAAATCAGTTCAGGCCATTTAGAAAAGTAGGTCAAACATATGTTTACTGATGTCTTACAGAGAACTACTCAGTAAAAAGAAAAGTGTTAGCCAGACTTTATTGGTTTAATTAGTCGGTCTTAATACTATTGACCTGCTTTTGAGTGGAGCTCTGTAGCTATTTAACATAACACAATGTGATTAAAAAAGCAAAAAGACTGCAGACACAGCCATGGAACTGACTTGTGCTGAGGGCGAAAAAGAGGGAGTGTAATTACTACACACATTAGTGATTTTGCCAGCAGTCGGGACATCAATCTAATAAATATAATTACAGTTGACACTGCTGGTTATCATCCTTTCTCTTAGGTGCTGTAGATGTTCTGTCTTCAAAACATGTAATAACAAATGTTTTTATACTGTTTTCACCCTCCAGGATATTAAAAAAGAGCAGTTGTGTCACTTTTAGTTCACTTCCAGGTGAGACAAAAAGCAACAAGCGTTACTGTAATTGCAGTTATAAAACACAAGTTTATCCTCAACTTAAACCAGCATTCAGAATCTCAGCTCATCCAAGACTTTCTGTATTTTCACTTACCTCACCTCAACAATCTACCATCTTCATCAAATGCAGCCCATGCATTTAAATAGGATATTTAACTGAACTGCAGTATTTTGGTGTGTATATTGGCCACTTGTCCTATTCTGGAAAGTCACCATCCTATTTTAGCTCCAGGATATAAATATTTTTAGACCTTAATCTGAGTTGATTATGAGTTTCAGTGAATTGTTCAGTGAATCCACTTGTCCGTAGATTCCACTTTTTCAGTAAATTAATGTATTACTGTAAATAACTATTCTATTATAAACTTTTAAAAGCACAAATTATTACTAACACAGGTAGCCTTGTGTAAATTGGATGCTGTACAATTGACTCAGTGTTTAAAGTTCATACACTTCAGTTGAGTGTTGAAAAGGAAAGACTAAAAAAGAGGTTCAAAGACAGTTTATTATTCGATTTGAAGTTTGCTTTGGGAGGAGTTTACTTGTTTTTCATCTAAACCATTAACATATGTGTTTTTAGTTGTAACATATCTTAATGTTTGCATAAATGAACTATTAACAGTTTTATATTTTGAATTGTTACATTAAAACTAGTAATTTTGCATCATTACATGCACAAAAAATATGGGCTGTACTTTTCTAACAAATACTGCTGGAAGACCATTAGTACACCTCCAGATCTAATTCTTTAAACTAATTGAGCCTTGAAGGAAGATGATGACTTTTATTTTTCTTTGCAAACAACTATGCAACAAATATTTTCAAAATTCAAAGGTAAGTATGGCATCTAAAGCATGTTTGGCTTTTGTTCTTAACATATGGAATCAGACAGACTGGATAAGTATAACATCTAAATTACTTTTAGACCCTCAACCCTCAGTTTTATATTCTAAAGAACTTGTAAAGAGTAGAATAAATACAGAGAAAACAGCAATCACAGCTTTAAAAACTGGCTGAATTTACTATGAGGTTTTTCTGTTTTCTTCTCTTACTACATATTCTGCACTCGTATTCATCCCAGTCAACTAAAACCATCACTGTTAGTTTTTCTTCCCAGTGATATTCCTTGAAAATGCAGTTTCTGGAGATCATTCTTTAGTTTAAACAATGTGACAGTCTTACAGAGTTCTGATTCTTCACCTCCTTATTACCACCAGGATACCTGGGTTGATTCAGCTGGAGGTTTCCATCAACCACATGCTGTCTTTACTCCATCAGTGTTTAGACTTTCAGTGCACACTTCATACTGATAGATAAAAATCTTTCTGTGCTGCTAAACACAACAAATGTTATTACACTGATTCCCAAGTCACATTTACAATAGATCAACATTTTTATGTGGTTTATTATTCTATCATAAAGTCTCAATGCAGTCAGTTTGTATTTGATGAAACTATTCACAAAAAAATAAAAAAACACAGAGATGTAAATAAATACCATTCAATTATTTGTTTACTCCAGTATAAATAAATAAAAAATATAAAGAACTAGGTAAATAAATAAGTACATAAATAAATACAATGTCCAGTTAAAACAGATTTAAATTTTAGCTTTGTTAGATAATTGACATTAAACTGAATCTGAGCTGTACTTCATTTCAGTATTAAGATGACATGTTAAATAAAACTTCTGGTGTTGTGATAATTGAGTTTGGTCAGTAAACTCGTTGTAAACTCAAAATCCTGTAATAGACAATTCTTAGCCAGAAACCAACTTCCTTCTGATTTTTAGTCTTATTATTTTTACTTTTGCTGATGTGGTGTTTTTAATGTTCAATTACAGGGAGCTATCGCTGGTAAGGGCAGAGGTTAAGGGCAAAAGCAGCCTCAATATAGAAGACATCTCCATAATCCAACAGACATAATGGCAGGTTGTATACTTTTCTGTGATGGAGAAGCAAGGTCTATTATGGTACCAGAATCCAATTTTAATTTTTCATTTTCTATTTGTTCTGTAGAGTAGTCTATCTAACCCCTAAGCTATTATATACCAGCCATGTCACAAGAAATAAAAGTTAGAAGTTGGGCTTTGAGATGACCAGAATAATAGTTAATGTGAGACAGCTAGCGGCATAACATACAGATCAGAAAAGTGCAAGGAACCTCTCATTGTGCACAAATGAGAATTGCCACACTGTGCTTCCCAATATGTGGAGTAAAAGAAAACCCTGAGGGAGCAGGGGTCTATACGCCCTCACCCTGGCCTTCTTAATGCCTAATCAGCCACCTAGTGAGACAAACTCAGCTGAAACAGAGGCTGGCACACTGAAATGTAAAGAACTGGCTTGACTGTAACAAGTTTGCTGGCAACATTAAACAAAAAACTTCAACTTACTGCATCTGCTGGTCACATTAACTTAGACCCTTCTGTCTTTATATAAATAAAAAGCTTTTTGGCTTATTAATGGTTTGCATCAGTGACAGTTTATTTTGAAAGTACAATAAATGTAACATCAAGTTATGTTCAAAGTTTTTCCATAAAACTTAGACTTGAGGCATCATTATGCTAGATAAAGACAACAGCTAATGCAAATGTTATAGCAAAGCCAATGTTATTGTCTGGGTCATTAAAAAATGTCATGCAAACTAGATGATGGATTTTAAAAGGTTCACGGAGCCAATATGGATCCTCAGCTTGTAAAAGAAACATAAGTATAAAGAATTTGCCTCAGACTTCGATAAATATTACTGAGATCTTTGATTTGTATTGTTGCTGTGTCATCTATATGCCCATCTGAATTCAATTTTATTATGTTTCCAATCTGTATGTAAAACTATGGGGAATGGTTGCAGGAAGTAACTGATTTGCTGTGGTTGTCAATTCATCTATACAAAACAGACTTTTCAAAAGAAATATCTTAAAAGTCCAAGTGCATTTTTTTTCTTATATAATACCAGTCAAAGTTTGGACACATTTTCTCATTCACCTGGATGAGAAAATAAATGATAGCTACAGCCACCGTATTGGCAGACAGTAGCACTTTGTTATGCCTCGTTCAGCTTGTACTTCCAGATTTGTTTGGAGCCTCATGACTATGAATCAATCAGTACACATTGTTCCACCTGTTACAGGTCTTTTTGTTTATCTGAAAACTAAGCTCAAAGGAATGTTCAGTGTTCTCTTTTATTTAATTATGCCCATGTGATGTACTAGCTCCAAGCTGCATTTCGCCTAGCTTTGCTAATCTGATGGCGAATAAGGGCTACATCAATCTCAGCATGTCAGAAAATGTAATGGCCACAGTCTCTCTTCTCTCTTTGGTCTACATTGATGCAAGACAGCATTTCAGCCCCAACACCCCTCTCATCCCTCCTTTAGTTTTACCATTTATCACTGAAACTCCCAACAGATGAGATCGTTTAACACTGGGCATGAATGCTGAAGTGCACTCTCTCCTACTCTCCAAGAGGAGTCCCTGTGATTTGGAGTTCAGAGCCTGGCTTCAAAGGAATTTCTCACTGGGATGGACATTTTAATTGGGCCATTAACTTTTGGAAAGAATCGTCTTGATATCTTGATGAGTGGGTTTTTCTGCCCAACCCCAAAATTCAAACACAGTCCTTCACACTTCCTTCTGATAACATCTTCGAACACACTATTTCCACCTTTACTGTCTCAGACATTTTCTCCCAAGTGCATTAGAAACCATCTTTGTGCAATAAAGAGAAGGATGGGGGTCAAAATGGATGTAATAAATTGCAAACAGTTTTCATGAAACTCTCCTTGTGACATATGCAATTTGAAACATTTTAACACATGTGAAGACATGTGCAGTGATGCATTTTACTCTCTTTTTATTGGTCTCATAAAGCACACTCTTATCTGCAGTATATATATATTTTACAGTATTACAATGTTCCATTGACTCTTTAGGATTTTCACATGCACGGTTATTTTAATAACAATCACAACACAGACAAAAACTCTAAATCTAGAAAATGTTAACCAATAAAAACATGGTTCTGTGTAAGAATCAAGGCTGAAAAAAAAACAGACAACCAGGACTGAAGAAAAACAACCAGGGTTAGAGCTGACAAATCAATCTTATAGCTTTTAATTGTGCAAATGGACTCATGTTCCACCTCTCTTTGTTTCTATCAGAGTCAACATGGATGCAGAAAAGAGACCAACAATTATAATAAATCTAAAAAATTGAACATGCATCATAGGGAGGGAGGGGAGGTAAACGAAAGCAGCCCCCTAGAGAGTAAATAAGGGCGGATCTTACCACACTGTCCACATACCTCACTTCCAACATCTTCAGTCATAAAAGAAGAAAAAAAAAAAAAACTTAAAATTAAAAAGATTAAAGCAAAAGAAGTGCATATTAAATGGCGTGTACTTGTATAGCACTTTACTCGGGTCCTGCGACCCCCAAGGCGCGTCACAGTCTGTCATTCATTCATTCACACACACACTCACACATTTGGTAATGATGAACTACACTCATGTTGTAGCCACAGCTGTCCTGGGACACACACTAATAGAGGCGAGGCTGCCAGACACCAGCGCCACCGGACCCTCCGACCACCACCAAGCATGAAGGGTGGGTAAGGTGTCTTGCCCAAGGACACAACGGCCGGGTGATCTTTTTCTCTGTGCAGGGCGGGGATTTGCGCTGGTGACCTTCCTGTTTGCCGGACGACCTGCTCTACCGCCTGAGCCACGGCCGCCCCCATCTTAGAATGTAGACATTCCCTGAAGACATGTCAAAGTAGTTGTATGTCCTTTTCCATTCATTTATTTAATTTATTTGATTACAAATCAGCCCAAATAGATGTAACTTAGTGCACACCTTAAGCTTCTCAACTTGTAAAAATGTCAGACAATAAAAAAGGAAACTTAGGAGAAGTTTAGAGACTGCAACATCCCACCAGATAGATGAAGTGTGCATGAAAAGAGAAATATGGAATTGATGGTTGACTTTCTTTTCTTTCTTTTATCCATGATCAGTAATCACTGAGATACATAAGAGAGAAAAATCCCTGAGAGGCTCCAACAATTCGCCCATCCTGAGATTACATTATAGGCTTAAATTGCAAGTGAAGCTTCTCAATCCATCTGACAATGAATCAACAGTGTGGGCAGGAAAAGAGAGATATATGGTGTGCTTGGTGAGACGAGGCATGTGTGAGGCATTCTATTAAGGTAAAGAATTGGTAGCACTCTGCATGGAACATGATTGCAGAGCACTGCAATGACAGTACTATTTTAGACGAGCCTATTGAACAGTTCTAGAGAAGGGAAGATAGTATCCTAGCAATGAATATGTCTTATGTGATCATTATAAAAGTTATTTATAAATGCTGAAATGTCTAGACCATCAGGACATAGATTATAAAGGCTCACATGAAATGTCTGAAATTTTATCCATACGTGCAGGAAAAAAATGATCTAAGATTTGACTTGATGCTTTTATATAACTGTACATGAGTATTTTTTATCTGTAATGTAGCATAAAAACTAACCACAGGCAGTAAGGTGTTTCCCCAAAAAATTCTCAGCTTCTTTTCTCAACTCAGCCTTTTTTCCAACATGGGCAGCTGTTGTACTGCTTCAAGTTCCAGTCCTGTTCTAGAAGAGGGTTCTACAGACTATCTTAGCTGTTCCTAGAACTTTGCTCCTTTGGACTGAGATATCTGATGTTGTTTATTCTGTTAAAGATAATAAATCATTTCCCATCCTTAAACAGGAAAACAAAAGAGAGAGAAAATCTTTAACAGACTGTAATTATTATGTATATATAATTATGTATTATTATGCATGCAATGAAATGCATATTAGATTTATTCTTAGAAATAACAATACAATTAGGAATGTTTAAATGAATATTAGCTCATTTAATGGAAATAAACATGGTTTTAATGTATTCTAATGAACATTTTTTAAAGCTACATCTCAGGTAAAATGTAACAACTTTCTATTTGTTAAATTGTTTAATTCTGTGTATTTTTATCATATGGACAAACTTGTGACCACATGAGATCACATGGACCTGCTGAAATTCTTCCAAAATCATAGAAAACATGTGCAGGTTATGTGTTTTTTAATGGTTTAAAATTTACATTTCATTACTTATAAAAACATTCTTCATGATTCGGTTTGATTGTTTTCAGGTAATGGACTAGTTTGTTTTTATATTTATTCTTAGTTTTTATTCTTCAGTTTAGCACTGTTTCTATCTCTTTCACTGGCAATATATTTATCATTAATCATTTTAAAATATGAGACCGTTTTGAAAATGTTTCTAAACTTTTATGGTTATTATACACCATGTTAATGATGCAGGTTGTTGGAAGATCTAAAATTATTCTTATCTGGAGTCAGTCGTAAAAGAGTTTAAGGATGCAGAGAAGGAGTCATTTACATGTTCCTGAGAAAGTATCAGAACCAGATTTATTTGGCCCAGTCTGTAACATAGAAAAGGAATTTTGCTCCAGTCCATGTTTGGTCTTATACTTATACACAGACATATTTAAAGATAAATAGACATAGTTGGACATACTATGTGCAATATAACATGAAAATCAACAACAACAACAAAAAGCCTACATATATTTTGATTATAAATTCCTACAAACATCATGTTATACATTATCACATTTGTACTACTTTTTATACTGTGAATAATACAATTATTCTTGGCTTCTTGATATATAACCTCGGTTTTAATTAAAAGGTTTTTTAAGTTTCCAAAACACACAAGACTCTGATTGTAGAAATACAGCACAATCTTTCTGTCTTGCAATTTCTGCTAAGAGAAAAACAAACACTGGGTGCAAACCACGAAGAACCTCGGGCTATTTTTATAAATGAAGTTCAGATTTTAGCATGTTTGCCATTTTCCACATTCATTATTTTTTTAGAATTATGAAAATGACTACTCTCATTGAGTTAAACACTTCCCAAGGCAGAATTTGTGGAAAATAAGCAAACATCATTATCGAGACTTGATAATACCAATTAAATTTTAGTAAAGATTGTACTATCTCAGTAAAGACACATTTGCAGTGACATGAAATTAGACTCACATTCGGCCTACATGATTAGGTTGACATCACTTTGATCTAATTCTTCTAAAACCAGTAAATATACCTGTTGTTTGAAAATAATGATGCCAAACAGCAGAATGAAATGCACGATTAAACTTTCTTGAGGAGAGAATTTCAGGATTTTCATTGAATAGTAGCTTTAAGACACCTAGACTTTAATTATAGCCAACAGAGACCAACTCATAGAACAATAATCACACCCCTTTCAGTTTTCAGATAGGAACAGTCAGCCAAAGTTTTAATCTTTTATGGTGGTAACCAAATTGATAGCTAATCAATGACCTTTAAAATGTATCACTGTCAGGAGCTGGGTCTTTTTCCATGATCTCCTGTTTGTGTTTAAGTGTGGATTTTTGAGTTTGTTGGATTTAGGGGTTTTTGTCATTGTATTTGTGTGTTATCTGCTTTTGAGTTTAGTTTAGATTTAGGTTTGTTTATAGTATCATGTCTTGATGTTTAGTCATTGTGTGTTCTGTGTTGAGTTTGTATTTTGTCATAGTCTCGTGTCGGAGTTTCATGTTTAGGATCTGTGTGTCTTCTGGTTTTAACAGTTCTGTGTTCCTGATTTGGTCATGTCATTTCCTGTTCTTCGCCTCTTGTGAATTAGATTACTGTCTGCACCTGTGTCTTGTCTGGGTCCGGCACTATTTAAGGTTGAAGCTATTGTCTGTTCAGTGCTGGACCGTTGTCTTCTGTTGTGGATTCTGTCGTGTCGTGTCTTGTCTTGTGTTGATGTCTGATCATAAAAGTCATAGTATTATAGTTTTTGTCATAGAGTTAGTCTGTAGTAATAGTCACAGTCACAGTTTACTTTCATTTAAAGTGACAAATACAGTAAGTACAGACATTTAAAAAAATATTTTTGTGACCCTAACCCTGTAATTGTAGTTCACCATCAACTAAATGATCTGAAAAGTTGTCAGTGGTCCTGACTCAATGCACAGGTGACCACAATACGTCACACTGATTACATTTTAATTCAGTGTTAAAAAAAAAACAAAAAAAAAAACAACAACCTAATGTTCAGTGTTAGTACTGAGTCAAGTGGTGACAGAGACTTATCTCACCCTCTGTGGAGACAAATCAATCTGTGTATGGCTGCTGCCAAATACTTGTCACTTGTTTCTCTGCTGGAGAAAGGGTCACACTCATCATGCTTCCAGCAAATACATCCCGTTCCTCAGATCCCCTAATTGCTTGCATCCTGCCCTGCTCGACTAAAATGTACCTGAAAATCCTCCCCTGCTTATATTGCACGTGTGATATCACTGCTCTGGAAATACTTCTGCATGATGCACTTCAAAAGTATAGAATGAAAAGCAGCCTCTGCTGCTTTGTTTCCACAAATTGCTAAACAGATGCAAAGACAGTGTTTAAGGTTGAAATCAGTATATCTTACCAATTATTTTTGTCAGATTAAAAGTGCAATATAATGGGGTTTTATTCTGTCATCATTGATTAAATTATTTACCCACAATTCCAGACTAACTGCTTGCAAATTCACTTAAAATAAATTTTTGAATTATACATGTAGAACTTTAAATCTCTGCAGCTCAGAAATGTTTTTGGATTGGTAAATTTTCCAGAGACCAGATAAGGTACTGGAAAATACATGGTTTTTGCAGTGGTCAGAAGCTAGCTTTCACTTTGCACGTGAAACTGGCAAATCGTTAATAACTGCGGTTCTGCATAGTCGAGGCTGAATTAATCATCAGACACATAGATGTGTGGAAGTAAAGGGGGTGTTCCCATCCAAATTAGGACTGAGAGCTGACTGAAGGGTTATCGCAGTAAAGCTCTGCCAATGAGGCTTTCATGCCAGTTCAAGATACTGATAGGGCTTTGAAAGAAATAAAATAAAATAATTCACAAGGCATTTAATGGTTAGATCAATCACATGAGCAACATTGGAGCTCCTTGTAGATTTGGAGGTTAAAAAGCAGAAATTATAGCAAACATAAGCTACACAAGAACTAGTTCTCCCTCAAAATTCCAAACATCAGTAATTCAGTCTGTTAATGTCGATGATATGAGTTGACAGCACAATAAGAAAACTGATATTGTTTTTGTTCCAGAATTTATTATTACAGCACATGATGGAAAATCATATTTACTTAATACCAACAAAATACATTTCTCTTTTATAACAGACTACAGGGCATGCAATAAGATAAATATTTTTTTAGAATATCTCAGACCAGCACATGCACAATCTAATATTTCTAATTGAACAACAACCCGGCCCCTCATTCAACCCCCTGAATTGCATAGAAAAATGTTCTGATCTTTAAAAGATTGGAGTGAGTTTTTTTTGTCAGAATTAATCACTTCATCTTATAGTTAAGGCTTTTGTTTTTGGTCATAACCTTTTCTTTATTCTGACTATTTTTCTGTCTGCCTCTGCTTCCTTTAAAGTCTTATACTTTATAGGCTTTTTAGGCTAACAGAAACACACCCATACACACAAACACACAGAAGGAAAAAAAAATGCTTTTTTGTTTTGTTTTTTCCACAAAATGCCATGTAAACAAAGCAAAGGCATTAGGGTTGTCACTGAACTTGTAAAATGAAAAGTATGACAGCAGAAGATCACAGAGAGTAATTCAACTTTTTTCACAAGTCTTTTTCTTTTTCTTTCTTCTTCTAAATTTATCTGTGTTAAAAGGTCATTTCAAATAAAACTAATGATTCATGTATAACTTAATTTTTTGTTCCATGTTGTTTTTATAAAGTTGTAAGACAGCTTCCTTTCTTTATAGTAATTTATTTAGATTATTAAGAAGCGTCTAACAGTTTCAAGTTGTTGGAATTTGCTTTGCAGCCAGAAAAGAACATAAAATAAACTATCACAGGTCACACTATCTTAACAACAACAATTCAAAAGACCAATAAAAATGGAGACAATACACTCTAAAAAGAATAAAATAAAATAAAATCCCCCAAGAACATAGACAAAAAAACAGACTTGTCACAGTATTAGGGTTTTGATTTTGCTTATTTTTATTTTTATCATGTGATTTTGTTTGCTTTTACGTTGCCTGAACTGATTTATGTTGAAGATGATTTACAGTCTTTGCTGTGATTTCTTGCAGTCCCTTTTCAGCATTTTCACTTGATGTCAACTTTCTTCTAATACCAAACTAACTCCACTGGCTCACCTCTAGTAGTAATTAAAAAGTGGTGGACATGACTTATTTCCTAAAATATACGCACAGAGCTTTGGTTTTGGTCATTTTTGTTGTTAAAAAAATATCACAGCTCTGAAACAAAATCCTCCAACACCTGACTCGGTTCATCATCATCTCTCTGTAGCAAGCAGAAGACAAGCATGTCATCTGCAAACTTCACAGTGTGTCAACCTGTATCATCTAGTGTCAACTAGACAAAGTGACAGCACCTGCTGGTGGCTTTCACTCAGTGGCCAGTAGATCTGTGCAAAGTACTACAGCTTTGACTCTAGGTTGTGCAATTTGTTTGTACAAATTCAATAAAGACAACTGGACTTCTTTTTCCATTTCTTACAAACCTGGATCTCCCAACCCACAACCACAGCTGAAGAAGCCTTTCTTGTTAAATCAGAACTAGTATTTGAACCACTCACCTCATCATGCTGTTAACATTTAGACATCATGAGACCAAAAGGAAAACCTAACAATTGATTAATAGCACCTCACCATTGCAAGGGTTTAAACAGGATCCTCTCAGATGGAAATAGCCACTAAGCTTGAAGTGATAAAGAGACTGCAAAAGTCCCAGAAAGGCATAGAAATGAACATTCATTGGCCACATACCACACTAATGACTGCTTCAATTTGTACAGTGCCCCACAGAACCAGATCATGAATGCCACTCAACTCCAGGCACATTCAAGAGAATTCAGAGGCACAAAGTGTCACTTCAGACAACATGAACCCCCTTTACATCAGCGTGATCTGCAGGCTAGATAACATGCAATGGTACCAGACCACACCAGGTACAGGAATCATTGTCTTGCTTTGTCCATGAAATGTTTATGCTGGATTAGGGATCAGTCGGGCCTCAGTGTTGTGCTCTGATGAAAGTAAATGCAGGTTGAGTAGAAATTATGGCCAATGTGATAATCTGATCACTGTATTTGCATCGCAAAAGCATGGGAACAAATGAGGGCTGTGTAAACCTTTATAGGCCCTCTAGTAAACCCAGGTAAGGATTTTATTAACATTTTCATCCTTCTTATCCACTTTCATCCTCAATGGCATATTTCCTAACCCATTTCTAGTTTTCCTTTCCAAGCAAAATAACCTTGCTTGGTTCCAGTTTTCCATTCCCCGTCTCCACTCCACCTTGTCCGATTTGTCCCTGTACTTACCTCTGAAAGCAACATACTTACCATTGCAGCTCCGGCTAATGTCATCGTCTTGTTGCAACTCACTGTCCTCTCCTGTCCAAATAAAGCTGGTAGTCATTATCTCTGCAAATCAAATTTCCCCATAAGTTATGTCACTAACTTATCCTTTCACATCTCAGTCCTTGTTCAGATAGTTACCATTCCAAGTTCAGTGTCAGAAGGGGCGATTCGTTACTCTGTTGTAAAATAATAAATCCTTTTAAGTTTCGATGTGCATTCAAGTCCAGCTGAAAACATAAACATTATAGAGGAAGTCTAAAGTGTGCTGCAGCTTTACTTTGTTTTTGTTTTTTTGTGTCTCTTTTCTTTAGACATTTCAAGCTATTTTTATTTTAATGAGAAATTTTGTTGAACGTCACCAGCTTTGTGATTTCCATATCTAACTTTAACAGTTAGTAGCAAGTATTTTTCTTTCCTTACACAATCTTAGTGTGTTCTTTGTTGTCCTGTCAAAGCCTCTGTACTTAATTGTTTTGATCAAAGCACTTCTAATTAAACGTACAGCAACTTCATTTGAGAAAGACATTTTGATTGTTTGCCGTGGGTTGTATAATCCAAGGTCTTAAAAAGGAAATTGATTCTGTAATAGGCCCCTACTTCTTCTTGTACTCAATGTTACTCATGAGAAAAGACAGAGGAATAAATGTTTTTTTTTAGATTCAGAAAGAGTAGGTTGTTAAAGAGTTAATATCTTGTCTTTGTCAGGTCTCATCTCAACAGTGAGTAAAACACCCAGATATGCTCACTTATTTGCATTTTAAGAATAAAAATAAGAGGAATGGAGTACATTTAAAAGTAAAAAGTACATTTAAACAGACATAAACAAGTAAAGAAGCCTCAGTGCTCATTACAGTGGATAGGAATAACTTTTGTAAACAGAGTCTGACCTGATGTGTGTATGTTTCCAATGTGAGCTCATACACAGCACACGAATGACCAACCTGATAAGATATAATATACCAGCTTAACCTAGTGATAAAAATAATCCCCAAAGAAAAGCTTGCCCTATTTTCATCTTTGAAGACGAGCACCAAATCACAACCTCCTGCAGTGTAGCCTACACCATCAACAATGCTGCCTAATTTATTTAAACTCAAACAGGCAGATGTAAAAACTGTTCATTCACCTTTTTCTATTGCAACTTTTTAAAATATTTTTTAAGACCTAATTTTCTATGATGAGTAAAATTACAAAAAATAGAAATCTGTCTTGGTGCTGTTACTTTAAGTTCAGGAAAGGAAAAAAAAAAACTAATGCTTTTCCTGCATGTATGTGGCTCATTACACTTAGGCTTGGGGACAGTAATCTGTGGGATTACAAATAAGTGGGCCTTGCTGCTGGAAGGCAGGATCTATGCATTTTTGCGTGGGGAGAAGGAATTTGGCAGGCTGCTGTCAAGCCAGTGGATCAAAGTCCTTTTCCCACTGCAGTGGCTCATCACAACAACAGAAAATGAGAGAGAGAAAAGGGGAGAGTATGAGAGAAGGGAGGAGGGAGCCAGAGATAAAGGGAAACAGAGATCTTGCAGGAAGACAGCTTACGCCACTCATGGTTGGCTTAGTGTGCACACTTGCTTCACATTTTAGATCCAAGGCCCATACTGAGCCGAGCTCAATAAAGCACTCAAGTCAGCAGGGGAGACTAGATGTGCTGTCAGTGTCAGTACATCCAAATGGATTTTGACAGTGACACATGAGCATGTAAAGAAGCAATGTCGCCATGCAAAATGGGAAGAATGATGTCAACATTTAAAAATCTTATGTTTAAAAAAAGCAATTCCAGACTTTTAAGATTTATCATGCAAAGAAAATTATACAGTCATGTTTCCAAACAACTGCTGATTGCTGCTTAAAACATAAATAAAAACAGCATGGAATAATTTCAAAGTGATTTAAACCCTGTATGTTATTTAAAAAGTGAAAAAAGGAGAAAAAAAACAAACAAAACATGAACCCCTTATCATTTTTACTTCCAACACTTAGACTTAATGGGATGTTCTTTTCTTACCCAATCATGTTATTAACTTGCTGCCAATTAATTTAATCAGCTGGGAGATACACTGGGGGGAAGTTCCTACAGTATTCTTAACTATCACACAACATCTACAGTCTCATTACTTTTATAACAACCTGTTATTGAAAGCTGCTGTTTGCTTCTATGACCACTGATGCCTTAAATATGCTGTAATTTTCACAATTTTCTTTGTGTTAATTAGTAAAATTTGAAATGATCTGAGTTTTGAGTCACTTGAGTCAAAGAGCACACAGTAATCCCGGAGCATGTTGATTACTGCATACCCTTGAACATAATACTTTCCTAGTAGTTTCAATAATATGTACAGGTCATTGACAATTCCAAGGAAATAGCAGCTTAATGTCTGCTCTGGCTGATTATTTGCTCCTGATTTCTTTATCAAAGAGGAGAGAGATTCACTCTGGTTGTAGTTTAATACATCCAAATTATGAGCTTTTGCATTCATACAAAGAAGAAAAAATGACTATTGTTGTGTTTTGCTTCAAATTGTACATTTTTAAACACTCCCTGCACACCTACAGAGTCTGGAAGTTTGTTTTAAAAGTTGAGCAGCGTCTGCAGAACCTGTCACAATTTAGGAGTGTTTTCTCTCCATCTGAGTGTGAGTGTCTCTTGGCATTTATTATTAATCAGAGAGTTTTCCTTTTTAGTTTCCTGATCGCTTTGATAATCAAGGTTGCTGAGACACACTTTCAAAATTTATAGTTTGCACACTGGCTAGTCAAGGAACAAAAGTGTTAATTAATGACGCCATAATGTGAACAGAAAGTGTTCTGGGCTGAGATTAAAAATGAAGACCGCTCCCCCATGAGATTTTATCCTCTAAACCATTTGGTTAAATCAGTCACATCAAGATACAGAGCGTGCTCCAACTAAATAAATAAATACATAAGCTTGGTTGTGATACGATAAATTTATTGAAGGTTTATGTCCTTTGCTTAGGAAAAGCATCCAGTTAGCATGGATTATAGTAGCTACTAACTGACAAATTAAATAAAATGTGCTCCATATTATGGCTTAATGACACAAATGAACTGATTATGAATGGAAACCAATAAGAGAGGCTGACACATCAAACTTAACCTGAGATTGGATGGTACAGAGAGAGAAAAGAACAATTTCATCCAACTACAGATCTTTTACTTGCCTCTTGGTAGCCATGGCTCAGGAAGAAGAGCAGCTGTTCACATGTTGAGTTTTCCCTGGGCATGACATCAAACACCAATGACTCCTGATCTGCGAAATGGTATTTGAGTCTGTGAATGGATAAAAGCAACGAGTTGTATAAAAGGGCTTTAAGTGGCCTGTAAATGCAGACCATTTCGTTGAGTAGACTATTACTCTTTTTTCTGGAAAGATAGTTTCCTTTAAAAATGTTTCATACATGAAACTTGTAGTCTTTCATAATCATGTTTCAGATGTAGAGAGGGTTGGGTGTGAAGTAAGAGAGGGATAAAGAATCAAAACGTGATCACATGAAAAGGACAAGGCTGCTCAATGTGGCAGTGCTTTCAGAAGAAATGGGCCTGTAAAATTCCACCCATTATGTTTTGTGATCATAGGTCTATGTCCAATAGAGCTTGAAATGTGCAATGTTCTTCACACAAACAAAGCTGACACCCTGTAATAACTGCAATTTGTTTGACAGTTAAGATTCAGGATACTGAGTACACTACTGTCAGGGTTTAAAAGTTTAAATGTCGTTTGTGTTTTTTGTTTGTTCAGCTTACAAACACAGAGATGTTTTTTAGAGGGCAAATATGACGGTAAGAAAAGAGCAGAAAATGGTAGAATTGTGTTCTAGAGTGAAAGCCACAAACAAGCTTTGAAAAATCTGATTAAAAACCCAGCTTCCATTGAAAATGTTCTGAATAAGTATAAAAAACGACCAGTGTAACCACTCCTGAAATCATTTGTAGTGAATAATAAAAGATAAATGGTGCTGTGTAAATGCTTGTGTTTAATAAAGTATTGTAAGTACTGCTGCTTTTCTGAGTCCTATCTAAACTTGTGAGGCAGTTTAAGTTCCCCCTTTGTCCTCAGAGTAAATAGAAACTCAAAAAACATGGGAAAACTCATAACCCAGAGAAAAGAACACTCCTGTTCCAACTGTTTGGAGCCGGAGGGGCTGCATCTATAGTTCTCACAAGCTTGTCCTTTTAACAACTTGAGGGAAAGAGGGAGAGAACACAAACAATTATTAGTTTCATTATTCTGATACATCTGGCAATTTTTGGTCCAATTTTTTTTTTACTTTTGTTTTTTCTGTGTGCTTTAAAAATCCCCTTACAGTCGGGAGTTCATATATTTCTGAGCTCATGTTAGCGCTTTTAGTCATAAAGGAAATGTCTTTGTGCTTCAGGACAGTTAGAGTCATGATGAGTGTCTTTATTTTATGAAATATGTCATGATGTTATGAAAACAATCTTTAGGGCTCAGGACTGCCGACAATTTATATTTCTATCTGTATTTTTTGTAAACTCAACATATAGTGAGTGACATCCACATGAAACTAAGTGAAACCAATTCTATTTATGATCCAGACTATCTTGGCTCTGTGGCCTGAGAACAAACAATATCCTGAAGTGCAGATTTGGAGTCAGTATGAACTTTGTTCTGTTTGAGCAAGAGACTGATTCTGGATCAGCTTTATAACAGATACATATTCTTTATTTACAGAGTGATATGAAGTAAAATGAGTTGGATCTCAAACTGTCACTTTGGATCTGAGAGATCAGCTTCTTCTAACCAAATCTTTCAAAAAAAAAAAAACTTTTACAAAATGAAGTTTATACAAATATACATTAGCAACAATGAGACGATTGAAGGGTTTGGGATAAAGCACTAGAACATGTACACAGTTTACATTATTATTTACACATTTGCAATCAATTTTAAGATTGATTTTATTTTATTACTTGCATTGTCAGAGCTATTATTAGAACTAACAATGTTATTAAGATAGGCAGAGGGAAAATAATGTAATATGTGAGAGATTAGCCACAAGACAAGTTAGATAAGATGAAAAATAGAAAGTGGGGAAAAGTACATACAGTGATACACTATAATACTCCAACCTCGTGTGTTTTTATGTGTTGAGATTGACTATACTAATGTGTTTTCTGAATCATATACATTTATGCCAGTATAAAGTGAAAATGCTACACAAACCTAATAATTTGTGTAATTTTGACCAATTAATGTTAACTGGTTCATTCAGGTTCTGTTGTGTATTTTGCTGCATTTCTGTAGTCACTAGGGAAGAGTGTGATGAAGAACAGATGGCTGGGTGAGCTTCAGGTGCTGGCACAACACAAGGATATCTGTATGTCAAGATGTTGCTAAAATAAAATTGGCCTCTAACTGTTGTGATGTCTTAGACCTGGTGATTAATTGATGCACAAGTTAGCCTTCAGCTTGAGAAAAAAGAATGCTACTGCTAATGGGGCTGAACAATTTAATGTCATATTCCTCCTGCTCTGGAACGCAGAGTTTGTTATTGGGTATCGTCCTTCTTAACAGAAAAAGACACATGACCCATGGTACAGGGTGACTATAAGCAGCATACATACATTTGCTGCTGTATTGTTTAATAGGAGTGATGTGTGTAAAAGTACATTTTATCTTATAAGCAACTGCAAAATTACACTTTATTATATTATATTATTATTATTATAAAACATGATAAATAAATGATAAATTTACTTTATTCATTGAAAAAAAGGATATTTCACTCAAATCCGATCAGTTTCTGATGTTTCTCACTATTTGTCTATAAAGAAACATTTTTTTTTTAACTTCACACTAAGTTGTTTGAAGTATCATTTCTTAAACTTTTGTGAGTTTAACTTGTGAGTCTTTTGTTCATTTTATTTGTATGATTCTAAGATTTGGTCTTCTGATTTAAAATTTGGTGTCTGTGGGGGCCACACTGCTATGGAACACATTATTATTCTGTTTGCTATAAATACTGTTTAAAGCTGCTGCAGGATGGCTTTGGGACTGATCAGATGTCTCTGTGATTTCACAGAGTGTTCTGCACCAGCCCGACTATATCAACTTACACATTTCAAAGTACTTCAGCAAGTTGAAATAAAAATGTTCATCGCATGTTTTCAGCAATTTTCTTTTTTTTTTTTGTACACCTGATACTCAGGAACTGTTAGATAGAATTAAACAAATGTTTTAATTTTTGGTTAAAACGTTTGCGATTTAATTAATAGAGCAGAATACTGAAAGAATCACAACAGATCTTTACTTCTAAAATTAGATAACATCTGTAACTTCTAGAACAAGTGAATCAGCATAATTTGAAGGCAAAGTTGAAAAAAGGTAAAGATGATGAGGCTGAATTACTTCCACTGTGAGTTAGACACTATATTGGAAAAAATAGAACATCTTATAGAAGTTATGTTCAAACATTGTGAAAGTCACAATACGAGATTGCGGAGTTAATTTTTGAGATTTTGAGATTGTAGTGAATTTAGACACCCACATATGGGCTGTTAAGAACCAATAAAAGTTTTAAATGTCCATGTCTCCTTTAATACTGCAGTTTTTTATGGTTGGATGTACGATGGTAATGACTTTCTCATAATATGGCAAATCAGTCCACATGGATTTTAAACCAGCTGTATGCTTTTACAACAATTTGTTGATGCTCTGATGAGCTGCTGCTTTGCAGTTATTGATTTTATTTCTCTGTGTTATGGTTCTCAGGCAGCTCTCTTGTAAAGCTGTTACAGAAGGTCATGCCCCCTTACAGATTTAGTCACCTTTCCCAGTAAGAAAACAAACCATTCCATTCTCAATGAGGCTGAAAACTTCCCGCTTTACCTATTTTTCTTATCAACTTTCTAAGGAGCAAAGTTATTTTATTTTATGTTGTTCTGTGCTTATTTGCCCAAGTTTTGTAATTGTTCTTAAGCTTGGAATTGACTTTCCATAGAAACACTCAGTCATTAGATTTTTTTTATGTATGTTTTATACACTGACTCAATGCACTCTCCCCCCTTTTTGCACAGGTTATACAGAGTTACATGGAACAGAAATTAGCTATATATTTTGTTGCCATCTGCAGTTCTAAATGACAGAGTTTGAAGTGGGTGAAAAGGGTAGGATGGAGCATTGATTGGATACATGTGAAACTCCACAGGAAAATCAATATGCTCACCACAACCCATGATTGACTTAACAGCACATGCCAAGCACCATATGTGAGTGAAGCTGAGAGCAGAAGTCAGCAGCCAGCACAGTCAGTTTGTTATAGATGGACTGTGCAGATATGATCTTAGAGCCCAGCTTTTTAGTTCAGCACATTGCACACCAGTAGACAGTCAATCAGCTCCTCCCAAGTTGGACTGTAATGATATTGTTGAGGTTGTTATCATCTCACACACCCCTATTCTTACATGGCTGTCAAGCTCCAGCATGTGTCCAACTAAGCTATGTGTCGGATTCAATTTACTTTTAACTATAGGCCTGAGGAATAATACATAAAAGATGACCAGAGTCCCTCAATTGTTACAGTTTTCTTTTCACACATTCTTATTTGTAATTTAAGTTTTCATCTGCCACTATATTTTTTATTATTTTATTTTAGAGTTTGCTCTTTTATTGAGCTACAAACTTCACAGCCTATACTACAAGAACCATGAATTTGCTCTCATGGGTGTAAATGGATTTAAATGAAATGTGCATGCATGGAAGACAACATTTTTTTAAACAAAAGTAAACTTAGTATTTTTGTTTCTCTTTTGAACATAAAAAAGCTTTTGTATTTACAGAAAGACTTTAATTTAAAATGTAGTTTAATGTAACAGTTATAAATTTTAATACTTATTTTGGTCTTTTTGATAGCCAATGCAAACTTTCTATGAAACTACCCTTCTGCATAAAATGTGTCATGACACCACTGTTTTAATGTTAATTGAACCTGTCAGTCTGCCCTCAACTGACAGCATTGTTATCTGGGCATTTTGCCTTTATTCTCATTGAAATTAAAAACATACCCAGACAAAGTGACTTTAAACTGAGTATGGGCAATAATTGCTTTATAGAGATGAAACAAATGCTACTCTTTGTAATAAAAATAGATCTTCTTAGTTGTGGCAGCACTTTTGAAAATGTTAATGGACAGTTCAGACCCTGTGGGAGGTTAACGGCAAGCAAGCGATTCAGCACAACCACAAAGTCAGAGCAGTGAAGAATTGCAGCACATTTAAAGGCACAGCACATACATTTGAATTGAGTTCAGCACATCTGGGCAAAGCTTGTTAAAAAGCAACGTGGCAAGTTCAAATTATTAATGCCAACAGTCACAGACTTTGGGAAGATAGCAAGTCCTCTTGAACTAGTTATTTACTTAGTTTTTGGAGGTAAATAAATACTAGGTTTTAACAGGATAATGAAGACCAAAATGAGTTCTTGAGTATGTATTTTGGAAACAGTCAAAACCAAGACTCGACATCAAAGACATAAAGGCAGATCAGATTCTAGAATTATCTTGCACTTTACTTTGATTTAATGTAAGGAAAATAAAAACCTTGAAAATGGTAAAATCAAGGTTAAGCGACCCCACGCCTCTATGTCACTTAATGGGAGACGGATGTAGCTCAAAATTAAAGTACTCCTCAAATGTATTTTTATAAAACATTGTTTCTACCACTGTAGGTATTTTGTAGCTCCTATTCTTTGTTGAAATATGCACTTAAGTCAAAAGTCAGTTTTAATAATGATTATCTCAAATCATTTGAATAATTTTTATATTTCAAGCTAAAATAAGCAGATTAGTTACAAACATATACAGTGGGGTTAAAAAGTATTTACCCCACTTCTTCTTGACTTCTTCTACTTTCACTTTACATATGCATAAAAATGACTGAAATGGACAAATAAACTCTAGTATCAGATAAGATAATCAGAGTAATTATACATAGTAAGTTTCAAATACTGAGTTATTTTATTTCAGCAGGATAAATGCTATTCAAACTGGCACTGAATGGAAAAGTAACTTCCTCCAGTTAAAGAACAACTGAGAAACAAAGGAATTGACACCTGGAAAGGGTTAACATTGAGATTTGGTTTTAACAAGACAATATAGGAATATTTGGGATAATCATTTGCAGTTAAATGTTTTCTAATTGGAATTGGAATTGAAAAGTGGATCAAAATACAATGCAACCTTTCTGCATTCCACTGACTGACAAAATCCTCAAATGCACAGACTGAAATATATCTGCAAACTACTGTACATAACCAAGCTACTGTGTTTAACAGGCTGTCTCCATGCTTTGTTGCACTTAATAAAATCATACTGTGATGATTAGTTCTAACCCTAACCTAAAAGGCACAAAAAACAAGACTAATAGGCTTAACATTTTTACTGGTGTCCATGAAACTTGACCTCACAATTCAAAACTTCCCCACTGTGTTTTACTACTGCACAGAAGCACAATTTGCTCTAGGGTTAGCATCAGTTTTCATTTAGTGATCCAAATGTGACAGTAGACATGTAATGTCATATACTAACAAAGAGGACTAGTTCGATTCATTATTTATTCTTTGTTAGTTTATTTAGTGTCTAAAGGGAATTCGAAATTTGGTTTGCCACTGTAATTTTAAAAGACTTGTCTATGTATTTTTATTTCTTTATTTTTAGTGCCCGTTTAATACAACTATGACACTGATGTACACTGGATGATGTTTTTTACAAATTCAGTTCTAAAATTTAGAAGTGAAAAATTTACTTACTCTCTACAGTGAAGATTTTGAGTTTCATAAATCTTTAACCCCCCCTTTTTTTTTTCAGAGGATTTGACTTGATGTTCCAACCAAGGTCCCCTGTGATTGGGGATGGGGTGACTCCTGGTGTCATCTAACATGTTGGTGTGGCTTCACTGCATTTGTAGAGAAATTTCTCAATTTTTAATATGGTATAGGACTATTGGCAGCTGCCCTTGTCGCTCATCTTTCCCATGATGCATAGACTAATCTAGCATACCCTTCCCTACCTGCAAATGTGTTTAGTGAAGGACAGATAAGAGCTGTCAAATATGAAATCTGTTTTTCTCCCCACCTCCCCCTACTGGTAATGTACTGACTGATGTTATAGGCATGGCTGATGGTGAAAAATAAATGGGGGGAAGAAGTTAATGGAACATTCAAACCTTATTACACACCTTGAACTGACTGATTGTGAATTGTACCGAGTACATCTACTAACACATTTTGATTAAAATTGTTCAGATTTTACTGCATATTAGAAGAATGTAATGTTATTTTGAGTTGTTGAACATAGTTGGATACACTTTAAATGGGATGTCAAAACTGCTGCAGGTTTTGTTTAGAATTGTTCATTTTAAAGTCTGAACAAAAGCATATGCTCAATAAAAACCTGCCTTCTCTGCTATAAGTCGCCTACTACATTTCTGTAGCAGATCAACATACATCAAGGGTGGATGTGTCCATAAATGTTGCACAGTAAATGTTGAAGATGTACTACTTGTTTCAAAAACAAGAAAAGTAATATGAAAGTATAAGGATTTTAAAACAAACAAATATTCTATCTCTCTATCTTTACAAAATCCAGCCTGTCTTGTGAAACTGAGAGGTGAGCAAAAAGGCAACACTGTTGATTCACCAGTCAATAAAATCTAACCTAACCCTTATTTATGGTCAGGAGCTATGGGTAGTGATTGAAGAGAATGAGATGGCAAACAAAAGCAGAGAAAATAAGCTCCTTCTGAAGGGCAGCTGGGTTCACCCTGAAGGTGGTGAGCTGCTTGGGAGGAGCTCACTGCTCCTCTGCATTGGAAAGAGCCTGTTGAGATGATGTGGGCATGTAGCAAGCATGCCTTCAGGCTGTCTTCTAAAGGTGGTGTTTTGGTGTTTGCTGTTTCTATGCCCCACTGTTAGGAAGCTTCAGGGCAGACTCAGGACATCCTAGAGCATTTAAATCTGATGGCTGGACCAGGAACACTTCAGAGTCCCACCAGATAAGAGGAAGCTGGAGAGGAGGAGGCTCTCTGCTCACTGAGTTGCCCTTGCAGCCTGGTCTTGTGTAAGTGGAAGATGGTAGATAGATGGACATTTGACATGAGGCTATAGACTCAGGTACAAAACAACAGATTAAAGCTATTGACTCTACTCTTTTCATTCACAGCTGTGTTCTAATGCAGTGAATGGTAGAATTGCTACTGTAGTATTATATACCAAAATAACTCCCCATTCTAAAACTGTTCATGATTATAAATTTTAAACTGCATTGAGCATGTTGATCATTTGTTAAAAAAACACTGTGAAAACTCTGGAAAAGGAAAATCTGTAAGAATAATGTGCTCTGTCATCTGTTAAACAGTCTTTCATCCACCAGGGTGTGTTAACTTATTGGCACAACTGTATAACCAACTAAAACATAATTCAGCCATTTATGGTGGGCTAATGTCTGAACACATCCTGTGTCTGTGTACTATGTTGAATACTGTTTAATTATCTTTAAATATGTCTGTCTAAGTACAAGAACAAGTGTGAACAGGAGTCAGATTCCTTGTAACATACTTGACCCATAGAAACCTGGTTTTTAATTGATTTCATTGTTTTTTAGACATATGTTTTTAAGTGTTGTTGCACCAAGAGAGATCAAAGAGATCAGTCAAGAAAAAAAAAAATTGCATATGCAATCAGAAATACTTTCTAAATTGCTTAGTGGACAATACGGCCACAAATCAGGTTTGTGTTTTGTAAATAAGTTCATGTGTGTCCCAGAGAAACTTATTTAATGGTATACAGCAAAATGTTACTGAATATTGTGAAAAAAGCTCTTTTTTGGCAATTTTACCACACAGTTTCGCCTTTCTCCCATTCTGTTATAGAGGACAATTAGTAATAAACGCCTAACAGCATTTTAGGATTCCAGATGAGTATTTAGAAGCATTTTCTGAGCTCAATTCTGGCCATGACTGTCATATCTGGGATATTTTTTTCAGAAATGGCTGCAAGAAAAAAAGGAACACATCTCTACCAGCTTCAAAACTTACTGACTAGAAGGTGCAGACAGAGCAGGAAATGTTCACAGCAGCCCATCTGTTTTGGTGACTAAGAGAAAATTGTGTCCATACAACCATTTTCCAAATCACACATCCTACAGTACTTAAGGAAAGAGTGGAGTCAACTGCCCAAACTACTCCCTGAAAAATTAGCTACTAGAAAAGATTGGTTCAGCAAGTTATTTTACAAATCCCAATAACCTTATCTATTCACTCGTTTGAAACAACTACAGATTCATTTGATGGTTTTCTTGTTTATTTTTTCAACAAACTAATTTCCACTGGAGATTGATACAATTTAATAAAATATTTAGTGAAATGAATCCAAAAACAATAATTGATAAACTGATTGATTAAAATAAAGTTTGGTTTAACAGACACTGAATATTAATTAACACTGCTGGAACTTTTATGATCTGTTCTTTGTCATAGATCCTTCTGGTCCTGAGGTCATTAAAAGTGAAAAGAGTGAAATGCAGAGAAATCTCAAATGGCAGAAAGCTCACCAAGAAGTCTAACAGATATTTCCAGCCATAACAGGTTTCCCAAACGTCCTGGAGGCAATTGATGGAACACATGTTCAGTCGATCCTCTGATCTGAAACTAAGCATGTGGTCTGTCAAGGAAGGATGCACACAGAGTCCATCAGCGCCAAGATAGAGTGTGATCACACAACCCAGAAAGTGATGTGCTTTTTCCTGAAAATGAGTGACGGATGAGGGGTGATGGTGGCTAGGTACGCTTACAGTATTTCAGTCATTGTATTTTATATTTCATCAACAACAAAAGATTTATATTATTCTCCTTTTTCAACAGTTAATAAAAGTTTCTTAGCCCTAAACAAAATGTTAGGATTACAAGGTCAAAATAAAAAGTGGTTGCTAAAATTAGTCTAATTAAGATTAACATAAATTAATGGCATGAATATACTCAATTTTATCAATTTTGCCAGTGTATTTTTAAGTGCAGTTGAAACAACATTAGAAGATTTATTATAGATTTTTTGGTACTTTTAATTAAAGAGATCAAATTTTCTCCACAAAAAGAGCATCAAAACGTCCCAACTGAGTAGAATAACATTAACTCTGGAGTCAATCTTGAACCAGCCTTTTCACTTCTGTACTGCTTCTCATTTACATTGTTATGTTGAGTCTAAAAAGTTCATTTTAAAGTTATGGACTGTAAAAAAGACAGTACTTCACATCAGCAAGTGTCTTTCAGCTAAAGAAATCACACAATGGCACTTCAAATAAGTAACGTCTTCACTAATCACTGGGTAAACGCCAAGTGTATTTATGTTGTGCTTTAATTACAGGCTTATAGCTAAAGAAACAGCCAATGCTCATCTCACTTACAATACAAATGTAAAGCACTTTTACAGTTCCTTTTTCCTTGTGAAGGTAAGAGATGAAGTGTAGGTGTGTTCAGCACTGCTATCTACAGTATCTGTGCTGGAAACAAACAAAGAAAATATGTTTACATAAAGATTCATTTTCTATTTTTTTCATGAAATAGATTAACTGGATATCAATGTTTCAAAACTTTTGTCCATTCTAACTATAAGTTCTCATTAACTTTGTGATGTTAACAGAACAAGAAAAAACATGCCTTTAATTCAGCAGCTGTAAACAGTTCTGATTGTACTACCAAAAATGGTGACTGTGTGACAGAACAGTGAAGTAAACAAGGGGTTTATTAACCACAATGACTGCTACAGCCATGCTTTAGTTGACAAGGTGTTTTAATAATAAACATATTCCAATTAGCATCTAAAGCAATAAAATACATATGTTTCCACTGTTTGGGGAAAAAAGAAATCCATGTTCCCCTCCATCTGTAGATAGTTTCACCAGCAATGTTTGAGTTGAATTCCGTCATAATTGAATCTACGAGGTTGAAGGAATTTCTGATGGGTTCTGTGGGGATCAAACACATTCGGTTCTCCACAACAGGACTAGTTTTTAGCTGATTGCACAGTATTTAGCAGCAGACTTGCTTCTTTTTTATTACTTGTCATTCTTTTGTGAAGGATCAATTTTTAGGGCAATAATGTTGCTTTATGAGTGAAATCAAACAAATATAGCAGATACAAAAATCAAAGCAATTCATTTCAAAATATTCATTTGTATTTTTTTTTTTTTATAAATGTTTATTTTCTTTTTCAGTAGTTGTGTGAAACACTGTTTCTATTCGTCACTTAACAAAAAACATGAAAAACAAAGAAATAAAACAATCTGATATAAAAACTAAAAAACCGGACACAACCAAATTAGTCTAATCAACACTGCAATGGTGATAAACTGGTTTAATTTAGGGTTTGATCACACAGTTTACATATACAGTCAACATCTGAGTAACAAGTTAAATTTGTTTGATTTGTATTTTCATAATAAAGTATAACAGTATGATATATATATATTTTTTTTTCCATTTTTCCATGGTTAATCTCTTAAAACAAAAGACCAACAACAAATCACAACAAAAACAATGAATTCAGTGATCTTCTTGTCTTGGATCTTGAATGGTAATACAGGATATTGTCTAACAGGCAATGTAGCAGAGAGTAGCACAGCCAGTAAACAATGACTCGGATGATGGACACAGCATGCAAGCTGTCAGATCTGAGACATCACATCACTGTCTGGTCTAAAATTTCTCTAACATATTCCTACAGGTGTAACACAGCTGAACTAATGGATTCATCAAAATATCAACAAAAAACAAACAAGAAATACAGAGAAGACTAAACCAGTCACATTTACAAAATAAAAATGTAAGAAAAAAACAGTCAGAGAATGCAAGCACTCATCATTTCATGTTTCAGACTAATTTAACCAACCCCCATTTCTCCTAGTTTCACACTTTTACAGTATTTGCACATTTGCAGCAGCAGCAGTGACAGTCGCCACTGCTTTTAATCATTGTATTTAATTATTTGCATCTGTTTATGGAGTTGCAAAAAAAGCAGCAAAAGAGTTTCCATTATTCATAATGCCAAACACTACTAGTGATAATGTGCCTGGATGACGTTAGTCTGAATTTATAATGAATTTAGGTTTTTTGAGTTTATTCAAGGAGAGAGGTAATCAAGGATGCACATCAGCTTGATTGTCAAGAAAAAGACAATAAACAAGTTTCCTCTTGAACTTTTGTTTGTAATTATGATGAATGACAAGACATGCAGACATTTCTGATTGCTCAAAAGACCATAACTTAAAATCTTCATTACCAGGAAATAAAAACAAACAAATAAAAAAACAAACAAACCTGTGTGGCGTTTCAAAGCAGTTATTGTGTGCCAAGATGTCGATGACAGCAAAATATGTTTTCAGCAGAATGTGTTTGCGGGGAGAACATGAAATGGGAAAAATTAGAAAATGATTATGGTAAGTCAGTTGTAGGATTAACAGTGAAATGTACTTGAAACTTTACAATATCAAACCATCATTTTCACACTTCTGCAGCAAATGCAAACACATATTTATGTTATGTCAGGATAGGCTGAACTCTATGAACAGTCAGAAATAAGCAGAAGTAAAATTTTTTTTTAAATGTGCACGAGCAGGTCAGTTCAGTACAATTATAATATGTTTAACTTCAGTGGATTATAAAATGCCAATTAGTAAAATGTTTCTTATCAAAGAAAAGCAACATATTGTATTGAATCTTGAATGTAGACAGAGTTTTTGTGTCATAGATAAAAACTGAAAAAGACAAACATAGAACAGGTAAATTCTGCAGTTTAGTGGACATAATTTAAAGACTTCTAAACATTACATTTCCCATGAACACACATAACCACCTAGACAAGATAATAAAAAATTATAAAATATGCAAAAAAAATCACCTATTTTTGGATTTGTTTTACTTATTGACATTTTCAGTAACAAATGTGTAATCTAATGCAATGATATTTAAACAGTTTTTACAATCAATATAATGAATTATTTTCTTATGATATCGAGAACAATAAATGTGATCCTTTAATTTGTTCTTTTGGCATTTGACATTATGTCTATAATTTCTTGACAGTTATATTTTAATAGAAAGTCTTCTGCTATTTTCAGTCAATTTTGCAAACATTTAGTTTTGCTTGAAAAATCACAATTTAACACGGGTGACATGCTTCTGTTGGATTGTGACGTTTCGAGCATTAGTCATTCAGTAATTTTCTTTTGCATTTCACAGTCTTATTACAGGCTGCATTGTGATCTGATTACTTTTTTGGGGAATCATTTCTGTTTGGAGTTTTATTGTTTTCTAATCTGGAGTGTGTAGAGCCCATCAGCTCAGCCAGGACACTAGACCTGAGTAATTACAGCTCTGGGCCAGTTTATCCCACCACATTCCCACTGTATCATCACTTGAGTGATTGGAGCTGCAGGGGGGATCAACAACGTAACAGGTCATTACTCATAAAAGTCTGGATGGGCAATATAGAGTTGAACCTCTGCAGAGTTAAAAAAATAAATAAATAAACAACTCTTGCTTCAATACAAGAACATGGATTGATCACCTGATATGGTGGTTGTGCCTCACATTGCTGTAAATTTTACTCTAAACTCATCAGCTGGTGGTTAAATTTGTTCTTCTATAAAAAATGAACAGAATGATTTACATATAGTCAGAATTATGTGGTATAAAAAACATTTATGTTATATTGTTACAAATAAAAGAACACAAATCTCAACCAGCAAATCTGAAGTTTTCAAATCTCAAACTTGTCAAAGTAGATTATCATGAAATGAAGATCAGATTGACTAAAGGAAATCTTTCTGGAGTTAAAAAGATTATTATGGATAGTGGGTGTCCAGGTGTAACCCCGCCTCTCACACGCTGGAGATCGGGACCAGCTGCCCGTGATCCTGAACATGAATAAACAGGTACAGATAATGACTAACTAACTAATTATGGNATAGTGATATTAATTCTATTACATCCAAAAATATTTGGTAATTAGTCAAATTAATCCTAAAGGCAAAACAAAAGTCACATGTCAGATTTTTTTTAGGTTTTTTGAAGGTTCCAGAGTTTCATATGAGGACGTATCCTTTTCTTGTTCTGTCGTTCTTCCCTATTCTTTCATTATGCTTTCTTTTTCTGAGGTGTAAAGTGTATTTTTCAAACAATGAGATATTGTACTGCTCTAGCTCATATACTGTATATATATATATATATATATCATTTATATATATATATATATATATATATATACACACACATATATCATTAGCATTCCTCTCTCACCAACAGATACACAGGAACCCAGTTGGACAATCTTTTTTTTTTTTTTTAAAGCACCAAGGGACAATGAATGAAATACATTTGCTTTGGATCCTTTATGTTTTCTGAACAATTCATACTCATTATAAAAGTATTGTGAAGATAGATGAGATGAGATCACCAACATCATTTTGGTCTTGACCCTCATTCAAAATTAAAAGGTTTTTAAAACTTTTTTTTAATAAATTTTATTACATGATGCACATCAAGAGGGCAACAAGAGAAAGTAGAACAATTCCCTTGAGCTCAAATTATCTGAACCAGAATCCGATTTATTGGCCAAGTATTATTTGCACAACAAGGCATTTGACTCAGAAGAGAAACACAGACACTTCTCTCGCCAAGGCAGACATTTTTTTGGTGCCAGTTTTTAAAACAACAACAATAATAATAATAATAATAATAAATAAAAATAATACTTTTTAGTTTTGAACTTTTGTGTTGAAGGTCAATTTCCTCTCTGTAGAAGGAATGTAGCAACAAGAACCTGTTATTCATACCCCCACCCCCCTTACAGGTGAGGCAGAGTAATGTCTGCCTCACCTCATGACTCTTCTCCACAGTTTACAGTCCATCAGCAAGGATAGTTCTGTCCAACGGTTACATTAATGTCATTCCACTGACTGTAAAAAGTCATGGAGTGTAACAAACCACACAACCCAGTTTGGGATCACACTTTCAGAGGCTCAGCTGGGTTAAGCACAGACACATTTCCAGTTTCTGTGCTGTAGCTGAAGGAAATGGGTAAAGTTTGTTTTGTTTTTTCTTTGCAATTGAAGCATTCTTTGTCTATGTTTCACATTTGATCTTAGTTTAGATCAGTCATCTCTGGATCATTAACAGACTATCCAAAATGCAGCAAATAATCTGTCTGTATTCAGACAGATTTTTAGAATTTTGTTCTTGCCTGTGTTTAGATTCATTTTAGGATTTAGTTGCTTAATATGAACATCTGAACTGTTCAGCCTCATCAGATTTTAGTGATTTTCTTAACCTCCACACTCTGGAGAGAGCATTCTGTTATAAAATTCAAATTAAAGCATAAATGTTTTTTCTATTCCAGTCATAACTCTGAATCTGTAGATTTTCAATACATGCACCATTGAGATTGCTGACATATTTTTTATTTAGTTCCATCATCCTTGAACAGTTTCAATAGTTTGGTTTGGATGGTGTCTAACAGAACATTGAAGAATAACCTAAATAAAGGATTCAAAAGAATGTGAACGTCTGAACAAAAGTAAAATCTACAGTTGTTTCTAAAAACTGATAAATTTAATTAATCATTTTGAAAGTATTTGGAAAGATGCATTTTTCTCTGAGAACTGTGTTTATATTAATTTAAAGTCTTCACTTCGGAAAGAAAAGATGAATCGAAAGAGCCATGACTCCACGTCACCCTCCCTTCAGAGCTGAAATGTGGATTTTCATAACACATTTATGTTAAATAACGTGTGAGATTGTGAAGTTTATGCAGCTGCCTTTTTTTCTAGGCAAATGGTTTTGCAGAAAATTATATTAGATTTTCATTATTTGATGACAGTGTTCTCAGATAGGAAACTACAAGAGAAAATACAAAATAAAATCCACAAAATTTGTCAAAATATTTTTTCAAAAATTATTCAAAGAGTTTAGTTGAGACAAATTTGTAAAGTAGTAACATATGTCATCTGTTGCCACATAAGGATTGTACAAGTTCATTTATTTTTAGCAATCTAAAACAAATAAAGAATCTATTTAAATTAAATTAGAATTTGATGTGACTGCCCTTTGCCATCAGAAAATCTTTCACTTATGACATAGTGCCAAACAGATGCAAATGATCATTAAAATGTTAAGCTGAAACACAGGTGTTCACTGAAACTGAACCAGAAGGCTTAAAATGGGAGGATATAGTTTAGTTGAGCTGTAACTTTGGATCTCTGAGTGAAGGGAATGTCTCCTCACATATTCCATATGTA
>SSNP01000003.1:8061171-8072587 GCA_006937955.1 Pachypanchax playfairii | reverse complement strand
CCCAGCCACGTCTCATTTTCAATGCCCTTGCTGATGGAAGGAGGTTTTCACTCAAAATCTTACGATACATGGCCCCATTCATTCTTTCCTTTACACGGATCAGTCGTCCTGGTCCCCTTGCAGAAAAACAGCCCCAAAGCATGATGTTTCCACCCCCATGCTTTACAGTAGGTATGGTGTTCTTTGGATCCAACTCAGCATTCTTTCCCCTCCAAACACGACAAGTTGAGTTTCTACCAAAAAGTTCTATTTTGGTTTCATCTGACCATATGATGTTCTCCCAATCCTCTTCTGGATCATCCAAATGCTCTCTAGCAAACCGCAGACGGGCCTGGACGTGTCCTGGCTTCAGCAGGGGGACACGTCTGGCACTGCAGGATTTGAGTCCCTGGCGGCGTAGTGTGTTACTGATGGTAGCCTTTGTTACTTTGGTCCCAGCTCTCTGCAGGTCATTCACTAGGTCCCTCCGTGTGGTTCTGGGATTTTTGCTCACCGTTCTTGTGATCATTTTGACCCCACGGGGTGAGATCTTGCGTGGAGCCCCAGATCGAGGGAGATTATCAGTGGTCTTGTATGTCTTCCATTTTCTAATAATTGCTCCCACAGTTGATTTCTTCACACCAAGCTGCTTACCTATTGCAGATTCAGTCTTCCCAGCCTGGTGAAGGTCTACAATTTTGTTTCTGGTGTCCTTTAACAGCTCTTTGGTCTTGGCCATAGTGGAGTTTGGAGCGTGACTGTTTGAGGTTGTGGACAGGTGTCTTTTATACTGATAACGAGTTCACACAGGTGCCATTAATACAGGTAACGAGTGGAGGACCGAGGAGCCTCTTAAAGAAGTTACAGGTCTGTGAAAGCCAGAAATCTTACTTGTTTGTAGGTGACCAAATACTTATTTTCCACCATAATTTGCAAATAAATTCTTTAAAAATCAGACAATGTGATTTTCTGGATTTTTTTTCCTCATTTTGTCTCTCATAGTTGAGGTATACCTATGATGAAAATTACAGGCCTCTCTGATCTTTTTAAGTGGGAGAACTTACACAATTGGTGGCTGACTAAATACTTTTTTGCCCCACTGTATGTCATCTGTTGCCACATAAGGATTGTACAAGTTCATTTATTTTTAGCAATCTAAAACAAATAAAGAATCTATTTAAATTAAATTAGAATTTGATGTGACTGCCCTTTGCCATCAGAAAATCTTTCACTTATGACATAGTGCCAAACAGATGCAAATGATCATTAAAATGTTAAGCTGAAACACAGGTGTTCACTGAAACTGAACCAGAAGGCTTAAAATGGGAGGATATAGTTTAGTTGAGCTGTAACTTTGGATCTCTGAGTGAAGGGAATGTCTCCTCACATATTCCATATGTATGATAATCCTCCACCTGTCATAGTCAGAGAATAATTCCTTAAGACCCACCGATGCATGTTCGGTCATGCCCTAATTACTTACATATAAAGCACCTGCACAGGCCTTTTGGTTGTGATGGTGAAACCAAAGCTTCATGAATCATTAAAAAACTTTGCAACAATTGCTTCAAGACTGACCCACTGCTTTAAAACTTAATCTGCTGGCTGCGCATCAGAACTGCAGAACAGAATGTATTTGCATGTGTATACTGATACTTTGATTACAGCCAGTATCTGTGTGGTTTCAAGCTGGAGAGATAGTTTCTTCACTTGGAAAACCAATGTTACAGTGTAACTATACATTCTCCATCACAGGGTTACTCTTTAAGATACCTCATGAGGAGACAGAGCCCACAAACCCAATGCTATTTACAAATGTACATATTTACAACTCCTCCAGGACCTGCCTGCAAGATGTAAGGCCACACCTGATGGATAAGACACACAGATTGTTTCAACCATCGCATCAAAATCATGGTTCTGGTGAAAAGACAACTAAAATAGATTTTTTTTGCCTCTACATAAATTTGATGCTTAAATTAAATGCTTTTATGTCATTCACCATTGTTCCCATCCTACTCAATTTGCTGATATGTGTATTTGCAAAATCACAAAAAAGCCCTTCATGACACTTGTTTAAATATTAATCATGTCTCAAAGGCAGATCCTGAGATAACATGCAACAAACACATCCTATTAAAAGTTAAGCTGCTAAAATATTTGTATTGTCTTGTTTCATAAATAAAATGTTACCTGTCACAATAAATCACACAGTTTATCTGCAATCTAGGCTGTACACTGAATCTCTGTTTGTCTGTAAGTCAGTAAATAAAAAAATTAAAAAAATCAAATTGTTGCTTGTTATTTCAAATAAACAAGGACAATAGGTTAAAAGATACGAAACAACTGATCATATTAGTTTTAAGAAACATGATTGTGTTTTTTAATGAAATTTAACAGCATCTTGTAGAGATGCTAGTACTGCCAATCTGAAAATCCTGAAAATGTTCACATTTGTACTTATGTCTGTGGATCACACCTATAACACAATACAGCTCTGTTTTCTATTGTCACTTTTGAACAGTACCTTAACCGTTCTGCCTAAAGACAGAAGAAGAAGAAAAAAGAAACTTAGACTACGTTCAGACTGCAGGTCTTAATGCTCAATTCAGATTTTTTTTTGTGAGATCCAGTCTTTTTGCAAGGTCGTTTATATTGCTAATGAAATGAGACCTGAATGCTGTCTGAAGGACATGTGTCATACGTGCAGTAGAGGAAACAGTGATGCCACACACACACATATTTAGCTCTGAGACTTTTTATTTTTCTTTGGCATTGGAGCCAGGTTAATTTAAACCTGCACTCCGCCGGCGGTTCCGATAACACCCCTTGAGTTCGGCCTGAACAGAGCTGTCTCCCCAAATATTGATTAACTCAGATACCTCGGTTTTTTGCCATCGACTGTTCTCCTCGTTGTCCGCCATCATTGTTCTTTTTTTTTTCGCTACTGCCTCCTCGACGCAGAATAGTGACATACCGGTAGGATGGAAGAAACCTGGCGGATCAGACTAAAGTCGCATGCCAAAAGATCAGATACGTGTCAGATTTAGGATCACATGCTGAAGTGGCCTGGGTTGCATTTCAAAAAATCAGATCTGTGTCATTCAGACTGTCATTAAAAAATCAGATACAGGTCACATAGGGGCAAAAAAATAGGATTTAGGTAACTTCAGCCTGCAGTCTGAACGTAAAGTACAGCAAATGTGTTCTGAATACAAACACTAACCTGACTGTCATCATCCCGTGTATGTCATTTCTTTAAAGCTAATTGAATATCCTGTTTTATGGATGTGCACAAGTAGTTACACCATTTACTAGTTTTAGAGGATTTAAAATATAAAAAAATGGCAGATTTGATGTTCTCCAGAGATTTAAGATATAATGTAAAATTATTCTGCTAGATTTATCAATTAAAAGGTTATTGAGACAATAAACACCCAATATCATGCTGCTGAGTCATATTTATAAGTAAGATGTTTTCAACAACAATTTTGGCTTATTTTTTTTGTTAATTTTGTTGTTTGGTTTGTTTTCAATAGATGTTAATAACTGGTTTGTGTGTCAGTACAAGTGTAATTGTATTATTGTGACAAGCTCCATTGCTCACTAGAAGTGTTAAATTTTAAATAGGTAAGGTTGAAATTAAGGCCATTCGATCACCTGAAGCTATGGCTCAACTCTGAAAGAGAGCAAAGAATATAGAGCAACAATTACATTTTAGACCAGACATTTCATCTTTGTGAAAGGGTCATTGTCAAACCACTCTTGGCTCTGAAGTTCGGCAAACATCTTTTTTTTTTCTCTTGAAGTTTTTGCTGTAGATTCTAGCAGAACACTCAGAGGGTAAAGGCTATTCTTATTTCTCCACCTTTCTTATTTCTCTGCCCATGTCCTGGAAATCAATCTCAGCATGTCATTTTGAGGGATGTCTCAATCCACAAGATGTATATGGAGGAAAGACGTGCAGAAAGAGAGTGGTGACAGCACTCTTGATGTCATTTTAACAGAGAAGTGAAAACACATGGTGATCAAAAAAGACAGATGAAACAGAACTTCATTTTTAATTGATGCCACTTTTAAATAACAGTTTCAAAACAAGAATGTCTCCTTTGGTTGACAGACTGTTTCTTCTTGTGTCGCTCACTCGTCTTGTCTTGCATATTAGGTGGGAACAGAGATATGTTGGGAAACAAAATTACAGATTTATAAAAATAGAAATAAGAATAAAGGAGTACTTATCGTTACAATAGGTGATAATGTTAATCATTCACATAGAGAACTCTTATGTGGTATAATTTAATTTTGAAAACTGAATGTTGATTAAGAACATGCCAGAGATTTCTCCTGAGAGTTTTATTTTACAGAAAGCTACAAGCTTCTTCTGTAAATATTTGCCAATCTTACACACAACCTTAATGAATTTACAGGGATAATATCCATAAATGATTAGAGAATGTGTAATATGGAGAAAGAATGAATAATGCATGTTGTGTTTTCATGCAGTAGGTCAGATAAACAGTCGAACACACATAAAGAAAGAGATTAAAGAGGTGTTTGGTAAATGCTTGAAGCAATTTCCGTTTCCAATTTGTCAGGAAGACCTAATAAATGTGTCACTTGCATTGTTTCAGATGCAGCTTGACTCCTCTAATGACAGTTGCTGCCGATTTAACCTCAGCTAGCTCTGTAATTAACCAGTTGATGTTCTTCAGCTCTGTAGCAACATCAGTGCAGAGGCAGGAGCTTCCACAGTGTGAGGGTGTAATGAAGGCCTGTGTTCTCAGTCAACATGAACAGTCTAAGTGTTTGTTTTGCACAGATTATTTGCAAGTTATGTGGTCATTAACCACTTTTAATACGCATGTGTCTTGTTTATGATTCCTGCTGCAATTAGCTGTAATTTAGACAGTGGAAGAGTGCTGGTGAGTCACCAGAAACAGCAGCAGGGAGGATGATGAAGGTTGCTGAACATGTGGCCCATTTTGAGTTATGATGGTTTAGAGGATCGAACAATATTATTTCAAATTTGCATTTTGAACCCATAATCATACATGCCTTAGATTTATATGACCAAAACATTACAGCACTTAGGGTATGAAATAGCTCATAAGTAGTGCTTACTCCAAGCTTCTTCTGAAACATATGAAACTCAAGAGATACATAATATGGATCCACAGCAATTTTAAGGATGAGTAACACAATATATTATCTTTTATTACACTGTTTTGTTTCAGAATATCATGGAATTCTTTCATGCAAATACAGGATAAGGTACACTTTTTCCTAAAAACACAGAGTGGCGCTGTTCATACTGAGACTCGGTTCCATTTAGCAAAGCACTGATGCTATGGTGTCCCACTTTCATGGATGGCCTTAATCTCTGCCCTTAGCTGAGGCAGATTAATCTCTACTGTGCTGACATTATCTCCTGTTTTACGCAGTGACACTGCACACTGGAGGAACTCCCCTCATCCTTACTCCTAAGCTCAAACATCATGTCCTATCCACTGGATGTTGATCCGGAACCAAGAAACGAGTACAAGCATTATTCCCAAATGTACATATCTAAGCCGTATTAATACAACTCTATTTAGAGCAAGTGAGTACATTTCAAGATACAGAATATAGGTTTAGCACAAATAGAATGTTTAAAACAATTAAATATCCAACGTATGTATGATGCTGATCAGACTTTAATATATCTATCTAATATATCTCTCTCTCTCTCTCTATATATATATATATATATATATATATATATATATATATATAATATATATATATGTGTTTTTGAAATGATGCAATTAATTGAGGAAAGAATATCAATGCTTTAGATTAATGCAGTAATAGCAATGATTTCTGTTGTATAACGCTAGTGTGGTTCCTTCACATGTAGGCTGTGAAGTGTTCAAATCACAAAGTGCCTGTCAAGCTGACTAATTAAAGGTATTGGGTAGTAAATATTTACCACACTGTGTGACTTGTATTGCAAGTGCTAATGTGCCAACAACAGTGGACGTCAAGTTCCTGCTGTTCTTTGACAAACATTTTCCATTAATTATCCTCATAATATATAAAGCAGAAAGTGTTTGATGTAGCGTGATAGATTATGAAGCAGAGTGGAAAGCAAACCATAGAAAATATTTTTCATCATAAGGACTTTTATTTATTTATTTTTTTTAGGTATGCTAAAAAAATGTTTGTGCATTTAACATTGCAAAACATGTGCATTGTGGGGTGATGGGGGTGATGGGGGTGTTGGGGGGGGTTGGGGGGGGGGCAGCGGTTCAGTGCTGCATTAGGGATTTAAACAACACTTAGAGATAAACATCCTAATTTTTAAATAACTTCTTCAAAGCTTCTCCTGCTGTCATGTGTCAGGATATTCCCTGGATAGACTTAACCACTGTGGGACTTTGGGGCCAACACATAACCATGGCTGTACAAGCCTGGCCTTCAAAATCAACAAGTAACCAAACATACATTCTTTCAGTCTTTGGAAAGAAGCTGTAGTACCTGCACCCCCCACCCCAAAAGAAAAAAAAAACAAACAACTTATGCACAGTGAGAGCATGCAAACTCTAAACAGAGGCCTGAGCAAAGTTTCAAAATCGGAGACTTTTTTGCTATTGTGAAAATGATTTATTCAAAGAACATACAGAAGTATGTGTTAGCTTTCATTGGGAGCTCAAAAGATACAGAGGGCTGAGGGAGGAAATAGAGGAGCTGTGGAAAGTCAAAGTCTCAATGGTATTAGGGGTTATTTGCATACTTAGTGCTGTGAACCCCAAACTCAGAGAATGGCTCCAAAACACACCAGGACCAACCTCAGAAATCGCTGTCCAGAAGAATGCTGTCATAGGAACGGCTAAAGAATAATTTAAAGAGCAATTTTACTGGTGAATTAATTTAAGGAATGTTTAAACATACAGGAAAAAATATATAATTTTAATTAGTTCTTTGTGATTATGCACAGGAAATATGTGATAGTGTGGTAGGCTGTATGTGTAAATTTTAGTGCTAACTTTGCCTTCAATACTCTTCTTCCTTATCCCTGTTATTATAAAATAGATACACTCACTTAGAAGTCAGTTGAGACAAAAAAGCCACATTCATTCATGTCTCTCATGACTGAGGCTCATTGTATTCTTTTTGTAAAGCATTTGCTGAACTGTTAACTGTCACACAGGCCTAAACACATAAAACATAGTGGTCTATAACTGAAGCTACAACACCACATTCTATACGGAACATTTAAATAGCAATACCAGTTTTATATGCTTGATTGCATGTGTATGGATGTCTAATTTTAATTTACTTTTGTAGTCAAGAGTAATAATTACTGGTACCATAAACATCTTTGTTGCATATAATATTTTAAAATATATTTTATTTACAAATAACCTGCACAGATCACCAATCCAAAGACTTTTTATATGTAGAGAAAATACCTGCTTGTTCTTTAGGTTTTGGTTGGAAACATGTTTTTACAGATACTTCAGAAGTAACTTTCCATGAGCAACACTTTAATTTGCCATTGGTCATGAAAAAAAACAAAACATTTTTTTAAGACAGGACACATTTTACATTTTCATAATTGCTGTTCAACCATGAGATAAGAGGACAATCTAAAGTAAAAAGGTCTATTTTTAAGACAGAGAATGGTCTGCAGTGTTTGAATTGACTCAAATCACTTTTACACCTTCCCACGCTGTAGCATTTGCATCATTTTTTTTTGAATGGGGCATAACAAAACAGTTTTTTCTTCATTCTATTGCTGATTATGCATACAGACAGTGCATGAAAAGCCCAGAAACTGCAAGAAATAAAAAAAAAAAAAAATTAAAATAAATACAAATTATGTTATTCATGATGGATGTTAACGTTTCTGATTGTAAGGAAAACTTTGTGTGTGTGCTTGTCAGCTTTGATAGGAGCAAATGAAAAATGTTCCAACTTACTTTTTCAAGAAAATCTTTTAGTGCATCTTCCCAAATCTGACTGTATCTTGTTTAAAAATGAGGGATTACAGAGATCTAATACTTTTGTCACCAGAACCACATAAATAAAAAATACATATTTTAAAAAGCTAAAAAAAGAAGAAGAAATTGTACCAGGTGCATTTTTGTTCCAAATTACTGTGAAGGGATATGTTTATTTTGATTGACCTAGAGCTACTATAGTGATAGAGCAAGTGGATTGAAGTCAGTTAACAAAACAAAACAAAATATTGTATATTTATAGAAAATCAAACACCTACTATAAAGCAAGTTCTTTCTAGAAACAGAATTTTGGAAGACTTTTTGAATGGCTTAATGACTGTGATGAGGTACAGCTGGTGGGATTCTGCACCAGCTCCAACACACCTGTGTCCTCTCCTGCAATTAAGCAGACACATAGTGCATAAATATAGGCTGCCTTGGGATTTTGGGCCAATCTGATCATTGATCTCTGCCTTTATTATGGTGTTCACATAGCTATAAATGGTTTGTAATGTGGACAGTTGGGATGGTGTTTGAATAAATGTCCACAGTGTTTGGTTGCACAAGGTCTCTCAAGGACCACATTTTCCCATTAAACAGCATACAAACACACAAGGGGAAGTCAATGACAAGTCACACTGTCAGTGCTGGAAATAAAAATGGGAGAGAATAACAGTAACTTCATATTTGAAGGACTGGTCAAAACCTGAACTGGGTTTAAGTGAAAGGCAGAAATGATGGCACAGTAGACACCCAGTCAATTTAACTCATCTAAAACTATGAGAAAAAAAAAAATAAGTGCACAAATCTTTTGTATATGTTTTATTGTGTCAGGCTTGTGTTGATATCTGCTATATTTACATGGGTCACAGTATGGCCCTTGTCTGTCGTGGCAATAACATTTATCTCAGTTTGCCTAATCAAATATGATCACTCACAGCTGTGAATGTGTCCAAGCTGCACCAGCACTTCTGTGTTCAGGCACAGTTTCAAAGAAGCTGATCAGTTTTCAAAACATGACTCACACATGACTGTAAAAAATTTTAGTTGCCAAAAACATGGGTAAGAGGACATGTAGCAGCCACAGGTGTTCATTATAAACCTATGTGAATAGTATTCATAAAATCACATTCATGGAACTGTTCACTTGTGTTTTATTTGGGAAGCTACCCATTATTATGTTCCAAAATGCCAACAATGGAGAATTACACATTCTTTTCATTGATATGTATCCATTGAGTTGGATTCAATTGATTTTAAATTATTCATTGCCAGTAGCAGATGTTATGAAAATGTGAATTTCCTTTGGATCTTCCATCTTTTCTGTGTAAAAATAAGTCACAAACACAGCTGAAGGGCACAGCCCCATTTTGTTCTGAGCACAAGATCATTGCTGTCACTGGGCTAAGAGATAACTAGCTTACTTTGCAGTTCTTTATGTGAATGTCAAAATGCTCATACAGGGACCGTGAGACTCTAGCATGAGCAGTTATTTTCTTCAACCAGTGGTATTTCTGAATGGTACAGTGAGAGACCAAACTTCTCATATTTTACTGCTCTTCAGATACTAAGATTGGACTTACTGTTTCAGTAGGGACACTGGATCGTCTTAATCAAAATTCTTCTTTACAGGCCAAGTTTATCAGATTTGGGTTAAACAAGTTAATTCCCAGTTGACAAATTACACAAGAGAACAACCACATGCATGAAGACAGAAGTGGGCGTTTTACCTCCTAGTTGGAGAATTACTTCAAAAAATACGTTTTATTTTAATATGGGAAATACATTGTATACCTTCAGAAAGTTTATTTTTCCTGAAATTCTGCTATGGTTGTAAGGAAAGTGCATGCAATGCTGGAGCACTAGAATTGAGTTTGTAATCTGCTTTCACATGCAGCTTAATCTGCTACTGACTCTTAGATGGAGCTTCTGGTGTCCCAGGTGTTCATAATTAGGTGCCTATCAGGCACTTGATTAGCAGCACCTGTTTTCATGGACCCTGCCACAGTGATCAGTTGTTGTCTGATCCAGCTTGCTATCTTTGACTGTTCAGGGTAGGCTTTGTATCATAAGGCATGCTTGTCAAAACCAAAGCACTAGCATATACAAGCAATCAATTCTTAATTTTCTGGAGTGAGCTCTAACATCACAAGTTTGATATACATGATTTCAGAACCAGGTTCCAAAGCAGGTGCCCAAAAGGACAAAACCACATCAAAACTATTTCATTACCCCGTCAACATTAACAATAAATGGAGGTGGATGGCTTTCTACTCAGACAGTTTTGCATTGGCAACATTAACTGGAACTTGAATCTGGGAGGAAATGTTAGGTGATGTCTTCAGATTCTGCCCACAGTGGTTGAATAGTGGGGATCAACAAGTGACAAAGACACAGTAAAAGGTAGGAAGACTGCTTACCAGTATTATTTCAGCTTCCATTCTTTTTGTTAGTTTGCAGCAGCTGGTACGCAGCAGTTTGTAGCAGTTGGTTTGATGGTCAAACAAAAGAATATAGATGGACACAAATACTACTGTATGATAACCTGTTGAAAGATGTTTTTTTCATGGTAACTTGAACTACAAAATCCCCTGACTTCAGATGACCTCACAGTCTGGCAATAAATATTTTCGAATATGTTTCCTTTGGGAATTAATTTAAATTAAATAAAATAATGACACAAAAATATCTGAATGCATAAAGTCCTTGCCAAGCACTGTTAGTGGTGAAAGCATCGAAGTATTGAGTTAAAAAAAATGTATATATACATTGCTATGAAAAATAGTTGCCCCTTTACAGATTCCTTTTTTTTAAGCAACAATATTTTTAACGTTTTACAAAAATTCAAGTGCTCGTGAACTTAAGGTAATACAGTTTATGAACTGATGGCTGGACATTTTCCTTCAGGATTTTCTGTTAGAGTTCAGAATTCATGGTTTATGGTTCCATCAAATCATCAATCATCAACAAACCATCTGGGTCCTGAAGCAGCAAAAGAGGCCCCGCTGTCTCGTGACATATGTCATATGACTGTCATAAGACATCTTCTTTTGAAATGCAGTATTGTTTTTATGCGATATGTAATAGGCTGCAAAGCTTCCAAAAAGTTCATATCTCGTCTTGCCAGTCCACAGAATATTTTCCTAAAAGTATTGGGGTTCCTCAGTCTATTGAGTGGCAAATGTGAGACAGGAATTTGTGTTCTCTTTGGTCAGCAGTTATTTTCATCTTGAACTCCACCTTGGAGGCCATTTTTTTCCTACTCTTATTTTTTATTTTTGAATAATGAACACTGATGTTAACTGAAGACAAAAAAGGACTGCAATGTTTTTCATGTTAATTAATTAATTAATTATTTTATTGTGACATCCTGTCACAATTGGTCAACATGCTTTTGAATAGTTTTACCATACCAGCCACTAGTAGAAAAGCTTCACCGCTATTCTTTTTTTTTT
>SSNP01000003.1:8046106-8061161 GCA_006937955.1 Pachypanchax playfairii | reverse complement strand
AAACCTATGTGAATAGTATTCATAAAATCACATTCATGGAACTGTTCACTTGTGTTTTATTTGGGAAGCTACCCATTATTATGTTCCAAAATGCCAACAATGGAGAATTACACATTCTTTTCATTGATATGTATCCATTGAGTTGGATTCAATTGATTTTAAATTATTCATTGCCAGTAGCAGATGTTATGAAAATGTGAATTTCCTTTGGATCTTCCATCTTTTCTGTGTAAAAATAAGTCACAAACACAGCTGAAGGGCACAGCCCCATTTTGTTCTGAGCACAAGATCATTGCTGTCACTGGGCTAAGAGATAACTAGCTTACTTTGCAGTTCTTTATGTGAATGTCAAAATGCTCATACAGGGACCGTGAGACTCTAGCATGAGCAGTTATTTTCTTCAACCAGTGGTATTTCTGAATGGTACAGTGAGAGACCAAACTTCTCATATTTTACTGCTCTTCAGATACTAAGATTGGACTTACTGTTTCAGTAGGGACACTGGATCGTCTTAATCAAAATTCTTCTTTACAGGCCAAGTTTATCAGATTTGGGTTAAACAAGTTAATTCCCAGTTGACAAATTACACAAGAGAAGACACAAAAATATCTGAATGCATAAAGTCCTTGCCAAGCACTGTTAGTGGTGAAAGCATCGAAGTATTGAGTTAAAAAAAATGTATATATACATTGCTATGAAAAATAGTTGCCCCTTTACAGATTCCTTTTTTTTAAGCAACAATATTTTTAACGTTTTACAAAAATTCAAGTGCTCGTGAACTTAAGGTAATACAGTTTATGAACTGATGGCTGGACATTTTCCTTCAGGATTTTCTGTTAGAGTTCAGAATTCATGGTTTATGGTTCCATCAAATCATCAATCATCAACAAACCATCTGGGTCCTGAAGCAGCAAAAGAGGCCCCGCTGTCTCGTGACATATGTCATATGACTGTCATAAGACATCTTCTTTTGAAATGCAGTATTGTTTTTATGCGATATGTAATAGGCTGCAAAGCTTCCAAAAAGTTCATATCTCGTCTTGCCAGTCCACAGAATATTTTCCTAAAAGTATTGGGGTTCCTCAGTCTATTGAGTGGCAAATGTGAGACAGGAATTTGTGTTCTCTTTGGTCAGCAGTTATTTTCATCTTGAACTCCACCTTGGAGGCCATTTTTTTCCTACTCTTATTTTTTATTTTTGAATAATGAACACTGATGTTAACTGAAGACAAAAAAGGACTGCAATGTTTTTCATGTTAATTAATTAATTAATTATTTTATTGTGACATCCTGTCACAATTGGTCAACATGCTTTTGAATAGTTTTACCATACCAGCCACTAGTAGAAAAGCTTCACCGCTATTCTTTTTTTTTTTATTATTATTATTAGTTTAAGATCATTGATATCCGTGTGACTTTCTGGAGTCAGGAAATTTTAAAATGTTTTTTTTTTTTTTTTATCACTTTCCTGCCTAATAATAGATGGCTTTTTTCTCATATGTTCTTTGAAAGAAGGCAAATCATTTTCAATGGTGTATCACATTTTTGGAAATTGGGTTTCAGTTTCTCAAAACACACTCAGGCCTACTGCCACAAATGTTCTCAGTCAAGAAATCACTTAAATAAAACCTGCCTAACAAAGTGGAGTTAACCAAACAATCTTCAAAACCCAACCATAATGCTGAGATCCAAGGAAATCCAGGAACAAATAAGAAACAAAGTAATTAAGATCTATCAGTTTGGAAAATGTTATTTAGTATTTTTCTAAAACTTTGAGACTTTAACGAACCACAGTGAGAGTCATAATCTACAACTGGTGAAAAAAATGAAACAGTTGTTCTCAGGAGTGGCCAGCTAACCAAAATTACCGCAAGAGCACAATTGATGACTTATCATAAAGGTCATAAAAAACCCAGAACAACATCCAAAGACCTGCCATTCTCACTTGCTTGAGTTAAGGTCAGTGTTCATGACTCGCTATAAGAAATAGACTTAGTTAAACAGCAGAGTTGAGTAGGTTGAAGAACCTGCCAGGTCTTGTCTGCCAATGCCAAACAGCTTATTCTGCTATTGTCTTTTCCTTTTGAGCTTCTGGTACCCCAGGTGCTGAAAGTTAGATGGCTGACCTTCAAAAACGATTTAGTCAACAAAATGTTGACCAAAGTACTTCATATGGAGGTCGCAACACAGAAAACAACAAAACACATAATGCATTAAGAGGTAAAAATAAGCATCCAAGTCTGATATGTTCTAAAAACCAATCAAAATAAATGTGCAAATCTATGCTTTTAAAATGTTTTTGTTCCTTGGCAGCTCTAGCCAGCAGGGATAATGTATCCTGTAGTTTTGGAGCTGACACTGCAAAAGCACAATCATCAACACCAGCAGCTGTATTGCCCTTGGAACATCCAACAGAATCTGAGCTGACAATCTAAATGATCTTGTTGGTTTGTGCAATTCACAAACTTAGAATGAAGCCACTCCATGAAAGCCTTAAAAACAAAAGTCAGCAACTTAATATCAGTTCTACAAAAGGCTGGAAACCAGGGAAGAGAGACCAGAAGTTACTATGAAAATTTTCTTCTATGTCAAGAGCCAAGCAGCAGCAATTTGGACCAACTAAAGATGGTAGACGGTTGACTTGTTAAAACAGGAGTACAAGGAATACATTTAGAACTGATAAAAGCATAAATTATTGTTTTAAAGTCTATTACAAAAAGAACTGATTTGACTTCACTCGACAACCTCAGGTGAAGAAAGCTGGACTTAACAAGCAAATTTATACCATCAAAACTAAGATCACTCCTAGATTTTTGTTAACCATCTTCAGATAAGGAGCCAGGGGGATAAGACCTGACTCAAAGGCCAATAAAACAGATGAAATGTCAAACAGCACACACTATCTTTTCATTAAAATGTAGCAAACATGTCCACCTTTAACTTTCGTGGATGTTTTTAAATTTTGATTGGCATTTCCCAATGTGCCTACAGACAGCTCCCATATGTTCAGGAATGCATGGATGCATTTTAGTGCAATCCCTGTTTACATTATCATCTTTTAAGTTCCACTTTCCGTAATGAACACAAACCTACAGCATTTTAATTTACCATATTGCTTAATTCAGTTAGTTTTATCTGCATTTAGTATTGACCAAATCTAGATGTTTAATTTTTTCTTTTATTCTTTTGCACATTTGGTTGGTTTTCTTGATGAAAAAGCAGTGCCAGCTGGACTTTAGTCTTTGAACAATGTCCTCATTTTGTAATCTAAAATACTATCTACAGAGATGTTCATGATTAAATTGACAACTGTAAGGTGAACAGGTCCAACAACAACCCTTTAACAAGTTACCTGATGGTTAACTTTAGACACTGGTACTGGTGGGCTTTGGTTTTGAACAAATAAGCATCAAATAAGAGTAGTGTTCCAGCAGCCTTCCAGTTTGTTGACAGATTACTGTAAACCATGCTGCCATCTTCTTTGGAGACTTTTAGGAACTGTTATCCAATCAGTTTCTAATTGTACTGTCATGAACATTTAACTTACTAAATGAAGCTTGTAGAGTCTGAGATACATCTCCTGGGTTTTTGCAATTCATTTGCAATTAGAAGGTGACCTTGCTGGAAATCTTGGCAACAATTTTTTGAATGCTTTCCACCTGACAGACTGCAACAATTGCTTATCTAAGATTACTGCTGATGTCTTTACTTCTTGGCATTGTGCTTATACACACTCGATTGCTCAAGACCAGCAACCTGTCAAAACTTCAGCTTCTCCAGAGGTGCTGACACATTTACTGAACAGTTAATCTGCATTTGATAATCAGAACCTGGCTGCCCCGAACCTTTAATTTCTGTGAAGGGAGGCATAGTATTGCTGTGCTTGTGTCCTGTTTTTGTTTTTTGTTTTCTTAAACACACTATATTAGTGTTGTTGTTTTGATTGATTATATGCATAATAACGCAATATTTCACTTGTTGTTTTTAAGAGGTTGCGTTTACCTGCCAAAAACCATCTGACCAAAAAACATACAAATTTAGGATAGAAACAGGGTGTATATAACTTTTTCATGACCTGTACTGTGTACATAAAGTAGACTATATAAAAGAAGACAGGAGATCACTGAATGCAGAAAACCTGGATGAAAACACAAAACCAAAATGATATCTTTCATTTTTCAGAGCCCACCTTGAAGTAATCCAATTTAAAGGTTTAGCTACACTGTGCATAGCAGTATTCACTCGAACTAATCCATACCACACCCACATACTTCTGCAACGAGTGTGTGCATGTGTACAGATGAAAAAAAAAGTATCATAGATGCCTCTATGCTTGAATATCTCACACTTTCATGGAATCACACACAAATGATCACACATACTCCAAGAGCAAATTCTCCATTCCTTTCCACTGTCGCCAATCGTGCTTGCTCAGGATGGGGGATTGGCGCTGAATTAACAATTCAACCCAATTGGCTGGTTCCTTAGATAGGAAATGTTTTTTTTATTAATTGGTTGATTTTTCTGTAAAGTGCCTTGAAATGACTTTGTTATGAACTGGCTCTTTATAAATAAATAAACTTGAAACGTGAAACTTATGTAACCAAAACTTCAACATCACATTTTCAGTTCATAAAATAGTTCCATTGTATTTTATAAGACCTTCAGTTGATCTAGGAAAAAATAATAATTATATTTAGTTACAAGGTACTCTAATGACCACTTAGTGGCAAATGACTGCGAGAAAGAGAGGATTTAAACCAACAACTGAAGCAAGAAAACCGAGAAACAGTAAGATGAAGAAAAAACAAAGTAACAGTTTCAAACATGGTCCTAAACTAAGTAAATCAAAAACCCAACACTGTTAACAGGTTTGTCTTTAAGCATTTGTCATTTAACACAACTTACTATGACTACCATAAGAAAACATGGCTCCACAGTCTGGCATGCAAGGAAGCAAATATAAATAAAGATAGAAGTTGCTTTCCTGTTCAGGTACTTTTTTGTTCTTATCCAAACCGTGTTTGAATGGTTGTGTGTCTCTATGTTGACCTGTGATGGACTAGCAATCTGTCCAGGATTTACCCTGATCTCACCCAACGACTCCTGGAGATAACAGCTTCCCAGGACCCTGAACAGGAAGAGGCAATTAAAGAAAATGACTGTACCTTGCCTTTGTATACAACTGAAAACATTGTTACTTAGGTCATGTTGTTTCTCATCATATCATGTGATGGCAAAGATGCTATTTCAAGTACATTTTGAGTACAATTGCATGTAAAGAGAGACTTTCTATGCATAAAAACATAAAATACATCACAATATTTAAAAATAAAGACAAATAAGAATTAATGTAATCATGATAAAAGACAGTACACAGTCACATACTGGTTTTTCCCATTGCATCAATATTCAGCAGACACATACTAAACGTGTCTTCTAAGTGTGAGCAGAAGTGGATAAGAATTTGTTCATGAAACACAAGTGAATGAAAAAAGTAGCATGACTCTCTCTGGAGCGCTACACCCCACCTTCAGCATCAGCATGGCCTCAGGGCAAAATAGATGAGAGCTACAGAATAAGGGAGTGAAAAAGAAACTAAGAGGCTCTAAGTAAATGCTCAAGGTTAGTTTTCATCTCACTTCCTGAACATACATTTAATTTAAATATGTAGTGGGGGTGATGAAAGTCTTCCTTTGACCACCAGCATGTTTGTTACATCAGCTCTATGTACAAGTGTATGTGTATGTAAACGCATACATATACTGTTATTATGCAATGCTGTAACAAAAAGAAACTACATTTAAATATATGTTAAAAAATTGCGTGAGAAATGCAGGCTTTACTCGGATGCATTATTATAGGCCTCTGACAAAAGGAGGTGGATAATCTAGATAGAAATGATGCTTACTGTCATTCAGACGTGTTTCAAAGCAGTCATGTGAATGATTTTGCAAACTTGATGACTATTCATTTCTTTGCAATTCCATTACTTTTTTCTTCCATCATCTGAGTTCTTGCAATGGCACTTGAATGTCATTGGAAAGGCACTAACTGTGCAATAAAATGCCTTTTAATGACAAGATGGATCAGTCAATTAGCCATTGTATCTCACAGCGTGCAATTCAAATTCACTAGAGTGAAATCAAAATGGAGCATGTCAGAAAAACACCATCATTTATTGCAGGAGCTCACCTTCCTAGCCTGCAACGTTTATAAATCTGCTTACATGAATCGTCACAAACTTTGACGTTGTGTTGAAAGAAGGCATATAGATTTTATTTGAATGTCAAAAAATAGTCACTAATAGTTTAAAATAACAGTTTTTTACTAATTTTTAGTCATAATTATCTATTCCCTCGTTTACTCATCACCCACATCTCTACCATGGCCTGCATTTGGTCATTGACAATTTCAAGATATTACATCATACAAATTACATCTTAAAAGCATACAGTGGTTAGACGTGAACAATAATTTAGCTCTATTACATCAAAAAAAGTCTATTTGAAGACTAATATTAAACCAGTGCTTTACAGCGCATTTACCACAATGTTTCACACTAATGGTCAAAAACAATAATAACTTTATAATTTTTACAAATAACCCTAAACCGATCATGTAGATGGTCTCCAAAGAGCTTTCATAATAGACCATTACCAACAACTAATTTATCAGCATGTTCTTTGGAATCCTTCTTTGGTCATCTACCCTTCAGTCATGAAGCTGCAGGGCTTGGCATTTGAACATGGGCTGTAGAAGACACTGACTAATTAGTTCCCAAGGAAGAAGCAATCCATCTTCCTTGGGAAGTGATGTGTCCTCTCCTGCAGCTGTGGTCAGTGCTCTTTAAATTAAAATGTCTTAAAGTCAAAAGACAAAGCACAGAAGAACTATAGCCACTAGCAGCAATGAACAGGGTCCAAACAGATTGTACCATCAGCATTTATTGACCTTAATGTGCATCTGAAACCTCACATCCATAAATAAAATGTGTGGCAAACATTTTTTCACATGGTTTGGGAAGATGAATTATAGACCTTTTCACACTTTCACATTTATGTCATTGAATTTTAATGTTGAAAAGAAAACATCCAATTTTATTTTTTAACACTCATTTCTGACAGATTCAAACTGAAATATAAATAAATATGAGCTAAATGGGTTAGGGTTAGAAGTATTTTCCAAAGTCTCTTTGTCAGAGTTTTTCATAGTCTGACAGGAGACATACTGTAGTCTCTAAGTAAAATGAATAAAAGTTAAAAAATAACTAATAAAATCAATTCTTTGCCTTCCACAATTAAAATTCGAAGCTGACTACATATGTATGTATGTATGTATGTATGTATGTATGTATGTATGTATGTATGTATGTATGTATGTATATATATATATATATATATATATATATATATATATATATATATATATATATATATATATATATATATATATATATATATATATATATATATATATATATATATTCAAACAGTGAATTAACATTGCTGCCCGTATGATGTGTCAGATCAGGAGAAAGAGGGAAGAAGCAGGTCAACATGGATTTGGATGGTGAATGAATACAGTAGAATGTAAATGAATTATTTTGCTTTTTCTTAACACTGGTTTACACTGAGAGGAACTGGGAAACCAAGGAGCCAACAGGAGACTGTGGAGGAGAGCAGGTGAGACCAGGAGATACTGAATGATGTTGGCGATCAGGCAAGGCAGGTAAGCTGAGGTGAAGGTTTTTTTTTTTTTTTTTTTTTTTATAGAACACAAGAAGCAATCAATCTCAGAAACAGATCCACACTATTCATGACAAGGTGAGATGATAATGTATTCCCTTTTCAATCTACAGGGACCAGGGATCATCAGGATTTTTTTTTTTTAAAACTCAGGTGAGATGTCACCTGAGTAAAAGACACTCATACAATTTTTGACATTCTAAATTCAGATTTTGGGTTTACTTTGCTCTGCACCTGGGCATGAAAAAAGAAACTGTGAAAAGTCTGACTGTGTAAAGCTAATTCAGCAAAACTTTGACAGTAGGGTTTTACAAAACTTCCAAAAAAGTGAATAGAGAGCAAATGGGCATAAAGACAACAAGAACTCAGGACCTGTTGTATTTTCTTTACTACAGAGATAGAGCTTCAACTACATTCCATATGCAAAATTTAGTTGATGCTGCACACTGCCACTCTACAGGAGTATATTCTATCAGACATGCTGGGTGTTCCTTTCTGATCTTGTTAAACAAGTGTAAGCTAATATTGTCTATTGTCCCAAATCCTATTCTTCATGTTAAATATTTTGTATCATAGCCAACCTCTGGTAAAATGTAAGGAAGTTTTTTTTGGGAGGGTAGAATAGCATTTGTTCAGCTGTTTGACTTTGTAAATAAAGACATACTGTACTCTAATCTCCATTTCATGTCAGCTTCAGTTCTTTGAGGCATAGACTTCAATAATGAAACACAATATTCTTCATCAATCAGGTTCCAATTTTCTTGTATAGCAGTTGACAGATCAGCTTTGGAGGATGAAGCCATGTCATGGACCATTTATTTCAATTTCCAAAATGAAATCTCAGTCAAACTGTTTGCTGCCCATAACTCTGAGTTTACAGTATGTCAGAAGTTCTAAAGTTATTTGATTCTTTGTTAGAACTTTTCTTTGATAAACAGAAAATCTGTCATCATTATCAACACCAAATATACTTTTGACAGATATGACTATATGCATGTGCATTTTGTCAAGATAATAACTTTCATCCTTGTTGCATCAAGTACACTTTCTTTTAGGCATTGATTAAAATGAATGCATTTTAACAATGGATTCATGCACATAATATCAATTTATTACACATATGAGCTCAATGCTAATTGTGCATGATTCAGTCTTCTGTTTTTCAGAAGACACTGTGTTTTATGTCTTTTTGTCTATCATTTCCAGTGTGTGACACATCAAGTCATTCAGGTTCTTAGGCCATGTGACTGTTTCCATTCATGTTTTTTTTTACAGTAAAATAGTCCCTTGGATCAAAGCCATTGTTGGATAAATGAATGGATGATGAATCTTTGAATGGATGACAATACCATTGGATTCTTCAGTTTGACTGTGAATCAACCAATCAAATCCAAAAGAAAATCTAACCAAACACACGATGTAATGAGTCAGTGGGTGGGCGCTCTTCCTCATCCAGAGTTAATGGGTGTGAGCTGTTTGTGTAACCTCTAATCCTGAAAGTGGGAGTTTTTGAGGAGAAAACACATTTACTAAAGAGGAACTTTAATTTTATAGGAAGGCATAAACTTGATTTACCTCCAAATAGAAATAGAAGGGTAGTTCCTCTTTTCCACACAATATCCCCTGCTTCTACAAAAACACATTAAACTGAACATAGATATAGAATGGATACAAATCTTTATCTTAAGGGCATTAATAAACTGATTAGGGTCAAATACATTCTAAAGTAATTATTTTTAATAAAATTGATCCTTTGAGTAATTCTGCTCAGCACAGCTTCTTAATGCATTATTTCATTATAACATCAATGGATCTGATTTGATGACAGGAAGCGGCAAATGATGTAAAGTGATTTATTTTTCTTCCACAACTATTAAATGGCTCAAACTACAGTGTTTTCCTAAATATATCAAGTATCCTTTGACCACACGGTGAGAGCATCCTCAACTATTATCTTGAATAATTTCTCTAAAAGTGAAATCATAATCTAACAAGTCTATTTAAATACAGTTATGATAATGAACAAATAACCCTATAGTGTAAATGCTTTGAATCGTCATTAGGATGGTGTGTCTAAATTCTGGGGATTAAGATATTTACCCTGATCAACAAATTCAGTTTTAATTTATCTCAGCTGTTAGTCCAAAAAGTTAATCAACAGATTTGGATGAAATTTGATGACAGATGGCTCTGGGCCCAAGGTTCTGTTTATCAGATTTTGGTGATGTCTGGGATGATAGCCAGTGGACACTTAATTATTCTTATTCATTGCCCTTATGGTGTGTTCACCTGTCAGTGGGCAACATTAAACTCACAGGAATCAGGAACAGATCTTCTAATTGGAACAATACTGTGTGTTTCTTTTCCAAAGTTAATTTGTAATAAAATGTGCTTTTAACTGGCACAATTTCAGAGTTTTCATCATTGGAATACCTTAATTTCAAGATCATAATTCTTTATTAATTTATGTATTTGATTTTCAAACCTTAAAAATGTATGATTCTGAAAATAAAAACTGATTTTAACTTTAAGCAACTTGTAAGATGAAATGATACAAGCCCTAAAGCACAGTTTGTAAGTTTCTTTAGGCCAAAGTGTTTTCCACATCTCCATGTAAGCTTAAATATTACCACACAGAATAAAGGACCTGATCATAACCATATTTAAGAACATGTTGGCTAAAAAAAATAAATAAGGAAGTTCAATCGATACAGTAAAACTGCATTGTAAAAAAATTTGATTAAGTTTCTGAAAATTAACTAATGAATGTCAGGCATTGCTTTTGAACTGTGGTTGTGTGTTACTGATGATAATCTCAAATTGTTTTTTGTGGCTATTACTGGAGCATAAAACTCTAAACTAGACATATGGACATATATTGTTTTTTTACACCTAATACACGATAAGAAAAAACAGAAGATCGTAACAAATCCTGCTTTCTTAAACAGAAAACACTGGAAGTATAACATGGTCTCCTATAACAGTGCAGCTCAACCTACTAAAGTGAAATAAAATGCTTGAATCAGTTTCAAAGCCACTTTGCATGACCCACAAACTCTGTGTCCCAAAAAAGTCCTTTACATACTGCATCTGTAGAGAAATGATTCAGGACAGGCTGCATTTTAAACTTGTGGTTTTAACTTTATATGGCTCTTAATGAACAATCACCTGCCTGTATAAAGGACCTTTTTCAACTCTAAATCCTCAGCAGGTCCCTGAGATCATGTGATCAGGGTCTGCTAGCTGTAAAGAAAACATGGTTGATATCTGTAGACTTGTGATCTCTTTCAAATAGCAGTTTAAAACTTGTCTCTTAAAACTTGCTTTTACCTAGATTGCACACAGACATGGTACCAGACCTATTTTTAAAAGAAAAATGTGGGCAACTATATGAAGGTCTCAAATAAGACTGACACAATTCTGGGGATTAGTGGTTAGTACTGTAATTCAAGACATTTTCATTGCAGTTTCTGTCTTTCATTGTTGTTGTTGGTGCTGTTATAAAGCCATTTCAGAGGAACAAGGGGTTTTTAAACTTTTTTTTTTCTTTGTTCTAGTTAGAAATAAAAACATTGAAGTTTTTTTTTCATTTTTTGTTTTTATAGTTAGTTACATGTCATCGTATTTTCTATTATGGATTGAAAAGACAATATGCAAAGCATTATGCTCTGTTTGTTGTGTGGTGTAATTTTATTTGCAGCTACAAGCCACTACGGGGTGTCTGTCTTTTCATTGTGTTGTGTGAGGTCATTTGCTCCAGGAAATACTAGTAACTGACATCAGTGTTTTATTTTCTACTATCTATGTGCGCTGCAACTAAAGTGAAATTGTGCAACTAAAGCACGTCTGCAGCTGGTTCCAACCTGGTCAAACCCGCAAGCCTGGTCTTGTCCCATTTAAAAAAAGTCACCCCTAATCTCTGGTGATGGTTCAGGCACACTCCAGTGTGTTCCCCATTGGCAGACTTCTGAGTCGTCCCCCATGCATAATATCCATGCAATTCTGCTTCTGACAGATATGTGTTGTAATCTCTTTGAAAATGAGCATTTGCAACATGTAAGAGCCTCAAAGCTGTGAGTCTCAGAAGTCTGAGGGAGAAAATGACAGAGAAACTGCAGTGTAAAATTAAAAAATGAATAAATAAAATAAAAAACTCCCTGCCTTGAGCTTGGCCTTTATGCATGTCTGCATGGGGAGTTTGATAATTACTTCTTCAAAAATAGTTTCTATTGTACAGCCATTAGAGTATTGGGGATTTTTTTTACAGTAATGATTTAACAATCTGTTCTTTTTGTAGTATAATTTTTATCACACATTAGAATTGAAAATATAGCCACTGAACTTTTAAAACAAGTTAAAGCCACATAAAATAACTCATAAATAATGCTAAAAACAATAACTAACCTATTATTATTAGTAATACATAATTGGTTTTAAAGGTAGGCCGTTTAATCTGATGTCTCCCTAAAACAATCCCTCCAATGGTTAATGACTTTAACACCCTTTAAGAGAGTAAATTCAAGGTACTTCCTTGAACCTAAGCTGTCAAGTCTCTTGTACACAAAGCTCAATGTTAACACTATCAAATAAAAAAAAAGTGAGTGCTTGTCTTTTGGCTTTTCTATTTTATTTGTTTTATGTGGTTTGTTCATCAACTGTTATGACCTGATAGATTTTCATCACTTGCTGCTCAGGTAGTTCTCTGGAATGGATGCAGGCAGTAAAATGCTTTCATTTGGGATTGAATGCATTGCTAAGCATTGTATTACCCAGAATGATGCAGTCTGAAGACATTACTCAAACCATAAATATGTAAAATCAGAACAAAAATGTATGACAGATTCCTAAACAAGAGACTATGTTATGATATGATTCTAGTTTGATTGCTGGAAACAGGCATCAGACCTGCACGGTAACAGGCGAGTTTAGAAAATGAATGGATGGATGAGTGATTTCAGTTTGGCACTGTCAGGAACACATGAGTTTAAAATGCTTCCAATAAATGACATTCTAGCTTTGTGGCTTGAATTCTCTTAAATGACTATAAATACAAAATTGTGATTTATTTTTTTTTGTGTGCAAAAATAAGTTTTCTTCTTTGACCAACAACTTGGTGTTTGTTTTCTGTTGGTGCTTTTGTTTCCTTCAACAATCTTCCAAATGTCTTCTTGGCAGTTTAATCCTTAAAAATGAGGTAGTCCTTTCTAGCTTCAGTTCCCTCTTGAATGCCCACATGATTGCACTGCTGCTGTCTGCAGGTGTCTGACAGAGAAACAAACACAAAGGTCGCATCAATGGTTTGTGTGCTCAACATGCACAATTGATTCATGTCATCTTGTTAGATGGTCCCAGTGACAGACCAATTTAAGCCTTGTATGCAGTTCCACACTGCAAACATTACTGCCACATGAAGAGATGGAAGCAATTGAGCCACTTTGAATCCAATGAATTGTGCACAATTCTTGAAAATGTTTAGAACGGTCTTCCTGCTTTTACCATAAAGTCATAAAGTCTCCTTGAGAAGGTAATACATATTGAAATCTCAAACTATCTTAGTTTTTCTGATGATGATGATGATTTACTGCATATATATCAGGTTCTTTGATGATGGATTATTAAGAATGCATATGGTACTTTCAGTGCTTCGACAAACTGTATGTTGCAAATTTTTACTGGCTATTTCTTTCTCCTTCACATTTTACTGATTGTAAATGTATTCTTCAGCTCTAGTGAAAAAAAATCCCACCTGTAAGTAGACCAGTCTTACAACCTCCTACTGTCCTCTGCCAGATCCATGAATTATTAAAACATTATGAACTGTGGGTCCCTATCTCTGCCCAAGGTGCTGATCCTGGAACCTACAGTTGCTTGTAGTAATGAGGCATTCAGTCGTAACTTAATTTAACCACCTGAAATAAACAGCTTGGCTTCTTTTACGAACTGTTTCTGCTAAGCTTAAGGAATTTTAATGGAGTTTCCAGCTAAACTAGACCTGACTGCTGTGTTAAATCAAGCATGGTTTCAACTTAACTTGTGCAGTTAAACCTATTCAAGCCACTGAATACTAAGTCGAGATTTCTACAGAATGTGAGTCGACAATGTTGCTTATTTGTTAGAAATAGATAATTAGGAATCAATACATTGAGTATCCAAAGTGTAAAATGTGTTGAGCATTAGGGCTCTGGTAGTATGTTAGTTAAAAGCCAATAAATGACTCTTTAATCTGCTATCCAGGTGTACCCTGAAGTCTTTTTATTCAATAATCATTCTGAACATTGGCTTTCACAAATAAATATTGAGAAGTAAACTGGATCTTTAAAAATGAAATTGGCATAAGGGACACTGACCTGTTGATTTATTTAAAGAAATTTCCAGAACAACCAGCAGACACTTCGTCAAATTTTGACAAATGTCTTATTGTAAAATTTTCAAGGATTTTGTGAAAGATCAAACATTTTGCAGGTTTTTTTAAGCTTTAATTGATAGTTTGTGGGAATTTTGAAACTATTTTCAAGTTCTTTTTTGAGAATGTTTGGTTTTTTATATATATATATATATATTATTTAATTTATTTTTTTTATTTAAAACATTTTCCACATGATTCTCATATTTTTTGTGGGGATGTTCAAAGGATACATGCTGACATACTTGTACAACTTTATATTATGATTTTAAATGTCAAATCAGATTTACATTGTAATACTCCCATTACTTAGACTGGGATTTGCAAACTTTTCCTTTTAAGGTAAAGGTTGAGTTTGTTTATGTGTTAAAAGTTTTCAAACTATCTAAAACATTAAATATTAGCTAAGATAATGACACTGTAACAGCTCCACAGAGGTGACATTAAAAACATTGTTTGTGACATCTAAGACCACCAGGCTCTCAAAAGTGGCTTTCAAAAGTGTGTTTTGTATACAGATTAATAAATAAATACATAAAAAAACATTGTCTTGCAAAAAGCCTCATTAATTTAATGCAAAAAACAAATCTCGTTGACAGTTTGAATAATAATAAAAAAATATATATATACAAGTATAGCAGTAAAAGATGTGGACAGCATATACAACATTCTAACATGAAATTAAATGTATTAAAAATAACAACAAAATAAAACTACATTCGCCATAAAACAACAATCATGTACAAACACTAAAGAATATCCATCCAACCTGGAGATTATGTTTATTTTCTGGATAAATTTGATGTAAAGGTGAACGTTCAGGAGTCTTGGGGTCTCATTGTGAAAATTCCCCTGTGTTCTAATTTAAAATAGCTGTTTTTCTGTTGTTTTTTTTTTTTTTTTT